>JAPYYV010007374.1:0-13463 GCA_030522625.1 Copidosoma aretas | reverse complement strand
AAAAAAAAAAAAAAAAAAAAAAAAAAAAAAAAAAAAAAAAAAAAAAAAAAAAAAAAAAAAAAAAAAAGAACGGAAGAAAGAGCAAAAGGAAACGAGGAAATAAAACGTACACAGCTATACGTATGATGTTTATACACATTTCGTACCTACAGTACCTAAATATAAGTATACTCCGCATCAGAAGAACAAATGAGAGAGATGGGGAGGGGGGGGGGGGCGAAAGGCGGTCACATGCACCGCCTCACTCTTTGCACTGGTACGGGTGTGCCGTTCTGTACGGCTATACGCCGAAAAAGGCACCAGGTTTAATATTAGAAGCTAGCGTTACACCTACACTGCAAACGTACATATAACGACGTATAAGCTGCTAGTCTGACCCTCAGCCGCGTAATCCTGGAAATTTATTCAGACGTCGGCGGCTCGCCGTTATAAATCCACGCGCGAGATGTGTGTGTGTGTGTGTGTGTGTGTGTGTGTGTGTGTATAACGTTGGCGCACCCGCCACCCAAAATTTGAACGACTGCTTTTTAAATGGCCTACCGATTCTCTCTTTTTTTTCGCGCAGGGAAGGGCCTACGGCTAGTTATTACTGCGAATTTTTACGAGCGCCCTCGCGCTAATAATTCCACCGCTTTTTAGGTAAACCCGTGTGATTTAGGTGCCCACGCACGTGTCGGAAGAACGTATATATATATATATATATAGATAGATACACTGTATACTCGCGAGTGGTGCACGCGTACCTGCATGAAAATTTATTGATGCTCCGTGCGAGTGTGCGCGTGCGATGAAAATTACACTGGTATAGTATACGTATACGATGCAGGAAGGTGTGTACAACGGGTGCGCGGCGGACTCACGGGCGCGTGAATGATTTGTATATTAAAATTTAATTTATTGCACCTGGGGTCGCGGACGACGTCGAGATTTACATAATAATACGCTCGGGATCATTAATTTATCGCTAATTTGATTTTCGGTTTGAATACAATAAATAATTAAGCATCGTTTGGAATACATTTACGATTTTACGTTATCGATGAGCTCGCACGCTTTTGAGGTGGAGATACGGGAGGTTTCAATTCGTTCGTCATAACGAGACAGGGAAGGGGAAGCTGGCATATGAAGGAAAATATAGAGGCGCGTACGACGATGTAAACCGAATCCCCGATAAAAGTATCTAAAATTTTTTATACGGTACTCATCGAACTAGCCGTACATCGGCCATTGATGAGCGCACGGTAAAGTTTTATCACGTCCCCCGCGCAGCCCGCATTACTCTTCATATATATAGTAGCTCAGAGAGCGCGATCGCCGTGCGCTCGAGAGGATACGACTTCGCACATACGTGGCATAAGGGATAAAAAAAAAAATAATAAAAAAGCCATAAGCCATATATGTACAGGAGAGAGAGAGAGAGAAAGATTGCACACCGCGTGCGGAGGAGAGGCGGTCGTAAACTTTGACGATTCAGTCAAGGTGAGGAAGAAACGGGAGGGGGTCGCGGATGGTGTAACGAAAGGGGGGGGGTTCTATATATATATTGGACTCCTCTTTCCAGGACGTACGGAACACACGTGGACTTTTACGATCATCGACTGCGTGAAGTTTCCAGTTGTAAGTTACAATGGCACTCGAGAGCCGCTCTTCAATTATAACGGAGAACCAAATGGCTTTCGAGAGCTTCTTCCTCGGCTTCTTCGGCACCAATTTTTTTTTTTTTATTCCGACGAATTTTTGTATTTTTTATTTCTGTTGATACACGGACTGTATCAGGGATCGCAAAAATTTGTCTGCATACTTGTACGTCTATTTGTTAATGTAGTGTACGCAAATAATCCACAGCACTTTATTAGACTCTATTCGAAATCTCATCACCTGAAATCTCTATTTCATTTTTTGAATGGAATCAGTTTTATCTGTAGAATTGGTGGTGCGTACGATACTTGTGAATTCGTGCATGATGTTTGTGTGGTAAAAAAAAATCCTCTCGTTTTTGTATCGATATTTTTTTTGCAAGGGATGTCTCATATTGACTTGGCTCAAATAGAGTTCTGCGCACTTTTTTTTTAATCATAACTTTTTTCTTCTTATATTTGTGTCCTTGGCACCATAAATCCTCCGAAGTTCCCTGCTCACGCGCACCAGACTATGTGTTTAACGACCAAAATGCAAATTAAAAAAATATATGTATAAAAAAAATCCTCTTCCGGAAAGCCACGCTGCAATCATGCGCATTATTTTTTTCCCTCAGCACCCACATGGAGTACTGACACAGACAAATACATCGTTTACGAATCGCCCCACCGACCCTCCGAGCGCCATCAAGACTACTCCCACACTCATCGCGTATAATATACCACCCCCGTCGGCGCAGCCACTCCATCGAGACACAACTATGCACAGAAGTGGTAAACTCCCTCGCATCAGCCAGGCAGGCAGGCAGGCAGGCAGGCAGGCTTGACTTTCCGATCCAATTTCACAATGACGACAACGACGACGTCGCAGTGGTATCAGGGACAACAGTAACGCTAACAGAGTATGTATGTATATAGTTGCAGGTATGGAAACACAGGCCGTAGCTAACTACGTGCGTCAACTCTCGCTCGAGTACTTATTATAAACTCGCTCGTTCGTCGGCTCACTCTCGATGCGCAAACTTTACAAAGAGGCGCGTTTCCGTCCCTCGTCAACTTCACTGATGCCGTTTACGATCAAAAGATTTAAAGGTAGTATATATCAGGCAGACAGATACCTTATTCAGGCCATGCATATACGTATAATATACATGTCTATAAATTATACGGGAGAGAGCGCGAAAAACGGCTATTATACGCGGCCGAGGGAGATAGCGTATTTTCCGGAAGGGCGGAGGAGAAGGGGTGCAGCGATATATATATAAAACCGCCACCCGCTCGGTCTTGGCCTAATGCGTGCTGGTGGCAGTTCGTTATACCATCCCCGGCCGGCCCCTATCCGGGCCTATCTTTCGCGGCTTTTAACGACGCTAAAATTTAGCAATCGCTCGTAGGTACATCGGAGAAAGGGAGGCTCGCGAGGGGGAGGGGAGGAAGGATTATACTGCCGAATAATTATCCGGCGGATAGGTTTGGAGTAGGTATAGCATACGAGATTTTAACGAGCTGCCGCAGCTAAGCGTTGGGTTATTTTTTTTTCTTTTTTTTCAGGATTGATATATGTGCGAATGATGGTGGTGGGTGCGTGCTCGTGTGTTTTTGAACTACATATGCATACCAAGTGTGGAATGATTATATGAATTTGACTTTACGTCAAGATCTGGTATTTATATTTCTTACTACTTATTGCTTTTCAAAGATTAACGGCGAGAGACAAATTTTCCAGCAAAATTTCATGTACTATTTCATCACGATTTATTCGTAATAAACGAATGTTCATTTGTTTCCATAACGCCCAATACTTTATTACACTGGACAATTTACTTTACTACCCCAGGACTGGTAGCGCCACATGAGACGTGCTTGGAATCAATCAAATCAATAGCTGTACAACGTACGGTATGGATACTCTCTTTTTTGTTTCTTTCTTTTTGTTTCAACAAAATGTTTTATCGCAGCCCTTGCACGCGACAAATAAATTAAACATACACAAGTCGTTAACAATACCAAAGTGCAAACAATGCGGGTAATCAGCCTGAACTAACAATTTACAATGTCCTGCGGCAGCAGCTACGGCGTCGCGGTACGTATGCAATACATTCACCGGCGATCGACGATTTGCATGACAAACCTCACGTTTTTCCAGTCTGACACGCGAAATACTTCACCGGCGATTCGCCGTATACTATAGCGGTACGTATACATATATAGGCACAATCGACATCGCGAAGAGTGAGAAAAAAAGACCCGACAACTATTGCGCTGTGTGCAGTCGATAATGCTCAATCATTTACACAGCTAGTGCGCGGGAACGGATGCACACATAAGTACCACATACGCAGTAGAAGCAGAAGCAGCGATGGATAATCAATCGCGCGTTACCTTTAAAGGTGCATTTTTACGGGAAGCTAAAAGCAGCTTATTACACTGAGAGAAACAATTAGTCATCATAACTCTCCCAGTTCCATAAAAATTACGGAAAGACTTTTGAGCCGGTTTACTCTGAGTGTGTAGTAAATGTAACTATTTGTAAGTACTGCGGTCTGCTAAAAGCCAGCCAATTCGTAATAGGAACAGAATACGTTGGTAGACGCTGTACTAACCGCTTTTTCAGTGTAGTTTAAACTACTACACGGGGTACGTCAATATAACTAATACCACTTTACTAAAATCAGGTAGTAAAGGCTACGGAACATTTCAGTAGACCTCACTACATTTTTCTCTCAGTGTTGCTTCCTGCGTCCATGACGGTACTACAGAGCGAAGTTTGAATTTTTCAACAATATTGTGAAAATATTAACCATACCCTTTAAATTACCTTGTTTGCGCATGCATAATATGAATATTCAAAGTAAAACACATTTTACAAACGTAAATTGTTCCAACTTACTTTAAAATTAAAATTAACTTCGTACAAACAACATAACTGACTGGACTATATTCTCGAAGATACGTTTGAAGTTTGGATGCTGGAAATCTGACAATGTGAACTCCATCTTGACGCTGATAGTTGCTTTCAGCATCCCGTCAAAACGTATCTTGTATAACCTGTCGTCAAAGGGACTGTTGTGCTTGAGTCAAAATAGCGTCTTGCCGTCTTCGCGTCTACGCAACAACACTAACTCACTGACTGTCACGCACGGAAAAGCTGCGCCAATTCCTGAATCACGCTATGAGTAATGCGCACGGCGTAATGGCGCGATCCTACTACACTGTTGCGCAGCGCATCAGCGCACTAGGAAAAATCGCGCATTTTCTGCGCGATAGGAAGTGCGTCGTGTGCAGATAGTCAGTGTACTTAGTTGGAGACGCGAAGACGGCAAGACGCCATTTCGACTCAAGCACAACAATGCCTTTGACGACACCCAGTTAACAGGCTACGCTGTTTGTACAAACAACATTTTAATTCTTAAAGGCATGGGTATGCTCTATGGTACCGGCCTACCTCGATTGCAGCTACCCAAATTACATTGCAAGTTGGAACGATTCACGTCAGTAAAATGTGTTTCATTATATTATGCATGCACAAGCAAGGTCATTTTTAAGATATGGTTATTATGTGTTGTAATATTATTTTTACAATATAATGCTTTCCAAATTAAACCTTATGGACGCAGGAAGCTAGAGTAAGCTGCTTTTAGCGGCCTGTCAAAATTTACCTAAACTCCGCGTCCGTCAATGTGCCTGAAGCCGCGGTTGGTCGGCGAAGAAGTGGGAACCGAATGAGTTAAAATGCAATCATACAACATGTGAATGCACGATGAATTGGTGATATGGTACACTTTTCAGAGTCCAGACGCAATGCTAGAAGCTGTGTCTGCGGTACGACAAAAGTTCAAGACTATGTTGAACTTGGCTGGAAGCTGCTTTCTAGTGAGCATCCTGTCCTGAATAGAAAATTTCCTTTTTTTTCCGACCCTAGTACAATATATATATAAAGGTAGTGAGATATAATGTATAAATGATATACCGTTTCAGCCACCCCCTTTCCACGAATGCACATTGCGTTATTTTTAACACAATAGTAAACAACTCTTCGACCAAACTTTGCTCGCGAATCGATGCAATTTTAATTAACCGAGTCCCGCCCTTTCCCATGCTCCGCTCTCGTTAGGCCGCGTATTTTTGTTTTTCGGCATTCATGATAGCGGGCGCGCCTATTGTTATTCCAACGAATCCGCGGGAGATAATAATAATAATAACGGAGGGAGGGTAGGTGAGCGCCGGAAGGGCGGAGTGGCGTTTCATTGTGTCCGTTCTGAATACTGCAATAACATAATTTCGCCGAGTTCGGCTCTACTCTGCGGCCTTTGCGCACGATCTGTGAATTTTCGAAGTTTTGAAATACTTGGAAAAAAAACATGCCCGAAAATTCTCTCCCTACACGTAAGTACAAGTAAGTATACCCCACCATCCACTCCATCTCTTATTCCGGGTATTATTTCGGGCTGGATGAATTTTAACGAGAACAAGAATGCAGATGCGCTGTTCGTTCCCCGTTCATCGTTCCGATGCAGTTTATACTATAAGAATTATTTAAAATATTTTGACTACAAAGTTTTTTCGTCAAACGCACGGTTATCACAATAAACGTGTCATGCGGCCAAATTTACCGAATTTTACAAACTACATTAATGAAAAAATCGTTGTGAATAAAGTTTTGCGCCTGTCGATGTTGCATACCGACTTTTCAGTGGTGCTATAAGGTTTCGTCCTTGGTGAAATTTTGTAAATTTTACATTGGATTCGTGACAGAGGTCCTATAAGCCATGAATTGATCCAAAGTTTTTTAATTTATACTTTCAACATATTTTGTCTCACGCCACACCATTGCTAACATGAGAAAAAAAAAATCGTTTAAAATTGCTAAAAAATCAGTTCTTTAAAATTATTATTTTTTTATTTATGGATACGTGAATCATTCAATTTCCATCATGCAGTTGAATATCAATGTTGCAATATTCAGTGAATTACTTCTTATATTCTGTACTTTTGCAGCGAAATATTTTTAAATTATCAACTTTTGTAGAGTTCTATGTTACCGGCGGCGTAGGGGCCATTTGCGCGCAACACACACTCTGCGGTCGGCGCCCTAACCTAAATGTCATAATAACAAAATGCAGACAGCAGAACACGTATACAGTTGACACAGCGAAGGTACTTGATTTGACACACACTGCATAAAGCTATGTCAAGCACGAAAACTAAGAATGAGTGCGGGACTTGCACCGAGCGAAAAAGGGTAAGCCAGCAACAGCAGGAAGAAAATCCAGTCCTCCCAGAGGATGATGACCAAATACCAAATAACAGAGCATGTAGAACGGAAGATGCTGCTGCTGCTGCTATTGTTGCTTCTACGCCCAACAACAGGTAAGTATTAAGATTCTTTATCACACACTGATTTTATTATTTTGAAGAATTTGTGTTCGATTTTCTTGTATTTGTTTGAAGCATATACTTAGCATAACAATCAATTTGACAGTCCTTAGTATAAAAGCTATTAAATGTCATATTTGCAGTAAACGAATGCGCCTGGACGATGATGGCTGCCAATGCCATACTAATAGTATAAACTGGCCAAGGATAAAAGAAACAGACGTATGGTCGTGTACCCGGGACACAAGTCTAATAGAGTCAGAAGTATTCGAGGATATGGGTGTGGGTATGCTGATTGATGAAGAAGCCAGCAGGGACAGTCCCAAATCTCTACAAACGCAAAAAAAATTTGAAGCAAATAACTGTTTGGAATGTGTAGACTCCACGCCTGAAACTCAAGAATCCCGTAAAAGTGTAACCTTAGAGGTGAAACTGTTAAATGTAGACAGGTAATGTTGCACATGGTGTAATTGACGCACGCTATATTTATCATAATCAAAGTTAATATAAAAATGTTACATACACCAAGCAACATGAGAAATTGTAGGCTTTCTTTCAGCTGCAATTTTTCTTTCTTACTCAAAGAATCAATCAAGTTTTTGGCATGAAAGCATGCACTATTTTACAAACATTTTATTTCAACATTGTTTTATTTATTCATTTACTTTTCAAGGTTGAATGCATGTGAAAGTGACAAAGAAGTACATTTATCATTGACAGATAAATTAGGTTCTACTTCTGAAGTGAAAATTCAAAACTTGTCAGAGTGCAAACAAAATTTGACCGAATCGAATGGTGCTACAGACGAAGCAAGCACAGATGCACATCTGTTCTTGGAAGAAAAACAAACATCTTTAATATTAGGAGAAGACAAATTTAACACACTTCCCGATGAAATAATTTTCATGATACTTAAGTTGACTTCAAAAAAAACTCTGGTAAGAGCTCACTAGTGTCACAAATTGTGTTCTTGAGTAAAATTCGATGTAACATACCGATTTTAATTGAACAATCATTAAAAAATAAAATAAAAAAATTATACATTAATATTTTATCATCAAAATCATTTTAGGCTCATTCGATGTCTGTATGCAAACGTTGGTATCAAATATCTCGAGACGAACTTCTGTGGACAAGTCTTGATTTTGGTGAAAAAGTTTTGGTCGAAGGTGCTCTTGGATACATTGTACTCCGAGGTATACAGATTTTAAGATTAGCCCAAGCTGAAATTGCGCATCCAGCTTTCTGTGAGAACAGCGATTTTTTCTCTAGAAACTACGTTAGCAGACTCCAATACTTGGATTTGACAATGGCTGTTATTCTTCCTGATGACGTGGCGTGTTTGTTTTCCAAATGTAAATACTTGAAAAAATTGTCCTTGGAAAGCTGTACTGTGAACGAAGATTGCTTCAAAGGTTTAAGAAATAACAGAGATCTGGAAGTTCTGAACTTGGCCCTGTGCAAAGGATTCGATAGGCATTGCATGAAATACATAGTAAATTTGCCCAGGTAATTTTAATCATGTTTATTGCTCCGTATTTGATTCATGAGATTTTGGTTAAAGTTTCCAAATTTTGTTTGTATTTTGACTCAATTTAAATTCCAACTATAAATTTTTCAGATTATCATCTCTCAACGTTGCATGGTGTGATTTGGATTTCAAAACTGTTTACTATATATGCAAAGCCTTGCCATCATCTGTCACAAGATTGAACATGGCTGGTTGTCGACAAAGCATGATTAGTAGAAGTAAGTCTTTCAATAGATTGTATTTTGTGCAATAGTTAGCAGTGAAGAATATTTGTTGTAACTATTGATTTACTCAATTTTATGTACAGATATAGAAGACTTAGTTTTGAAGTGTCCAGACCTTGTGGAACTAGATCTAAGTGACTGCGCAATGCTCACAATTGACGTAATACAAGCTATAGTTACTCTGGAAAAGTTGGAACACCTTTCGCTCAGCCGCTGTAGTAGAATCCCCTCGCCAATGTCATACATACTGCCACTGATGCCAAATCTAAAATCCTTAAACATATTTGGGCTTCACCGCGATAATCTGACCGGGGAAGAGTACAGCCATGTAAAAATCAACCGGTTTGTGTTAAGCGAGGTGGCAAGACCTGTCGTTCGCAATAGGTTAACTAGTATTTGGGACCTAAAACTTATAGATCATCTTTGACCTACTTGCATTGATAATAATAAAAACATCTGAGGTCGATATATCTCAAACTGCATAACGACATAAGAATAAGTGGTTTTCTTTTTAAATGGTTTGGACTGATAATTTATGATAGCAGTAAGTTATAAGTAAATTGAAGACAAAATTGTCAGATAACCCAGAATACACTAGTCTTCGTCAGAGCGTGAGTGATGCTAATCCTCATCGAGGCCCGAGTCGTGCTATATAGTCTTTGTAGGTAACATCGATAAATAGAGTCGCCCTCGCGGTGTATGATAAAGTGTCGGCTGATCGATATAACGAAGCGCAGGTGGATGTCGTTGGACGGGCATGACAAAAAGGGAATGCGCGTACGAGAGAATATAGGAGGAGGAGAGTCCGCGTTATAAATTGCGAGCCACCGCGGCAGTGTTAAAAATGACCGAGGTTTATGGTAATTTCGTTTAAAGGTAAAAATGACGGGTTATTAATAACGCGCGGCTTCGAGAGGAGAGAGCAGTAATGTATATACGCTGCAGGTACCGAGTAGCGACGTGTTTTTTCACCGGGGGTCGATATACTTATATGCGAACGATATCGAGGTAATATTTCATGCACTGCAGCCGGGCGGGGAGAAGAAGTAGTACAATACGCTTTCTTATCGTGTACGCTTCAAGTTTTTGGTAGTCGTTAGATATACATGTACGGTGTGCGATGTATCGTGTAGTACTATACGTAGAATCGCTGAGACCTGGTAAAACATTGTAGATAGCCAAATATTATAGGAGTACGCGATTTTTAATATTTTTCAGACAGCTAAAATCTTTTTAATTTTCTTATTGCAATGAGTCAACGTGCATTTTTTTACAACAATAGTTAGTACTATACATGCATGAATGAAGAAATATGGCACTGTTAAATCCTTGTTCGACAGATACTTGAATGATAATAATAATAATAAAAAAAAAATTATTTAACGATGCACCGTCCCAAAATTTATGACCACTCCTACGCTTCCACGAATAATTCAACTACGTAAGTTTATCTTCCTTTCTGTGCGACAGTTGAGGTGTCCATACATGTATATCGACGCTTACGTATAAGTTATACAGTTTAAATTTCAAGAGCGTCTTTTGTATCTCCCATTTATCTTGAATACACAAGTGCGGACACGCGCGAGATCTATGCGAAAACTTTGGGTTATTCCCCATAAAGGAATTGAAGAGCAGAGAATAACAGAGAGGCGGAGAAAAAGGAGGAGGAGGAAGACAAAGAAAAAGAAGAATGAAGCTCGGCCGATCTGAAAGCTGTACCGGGTGGTTTTATGTCGGCTGCGTCTTTTGTCGTACCGTGGCTAGATTAATAAAAACAAGGCGGCCAACTTTTTATCTCTTTTGCCTGCGTGTGTGCTTTTTCAAATTTGTTTGTTGAATAAATTATCTTTGTACCAATGTTGTGTAAAATTTTCAAATACTAGGGAAAGCAGATGCAGCATCCGAAATTTGGTTGGAAAGTAAAAATTTGTCAAAAATTCGTTGAAACCAAACCGAATTCATGGTCTTTATTTTTGTAACATGCAGATAATTGGATAAAAAAATAAGTTCGCCAAAGGATGAGCGCGAAACCGCATATCATCTGTGACGAGAACCGAGAACGTGTTCTGTGCGGAGAGAAACAGAGCACACTAGCAGTATCATCATTACCTCCTCGTCGTGTAGGTGCGTACACGCATCCAATAAATGTGCGTTCTCCTGCGGAACTATAGCACACCAGTGAATGCATCGTGCTTAAAGCAGCAGAGCCGAGGAGGAGCAGGAGGAGGTGAGTCGACAATGATGATTTTGCGTGCACGCGCCGGGGTGATTTTCGTCAATTGTCCGTGTCTAATTACAAACGTCGAGTGCATGTTATACCTACATGTGTACTTACGTGTACTGTAAGTATACCTACACGGGCGTGCAATTGTTTCTCCCCGGTTACCCCTGTAGTACATTATCTGCAGGCAGCTTATATTGCCCGTAACCGCGTCCTATATACAACATTTGTATGCGCATTAGCCACCGCGTACCCGTTACACCGTAGAAAGACCTTCGGATTTATCCTATAGGCACAGACACAGGCGTATCGTTTTTCGTTTGTTTTCAAGGGCAGCTACCGTCTACATACGTATTATAGGCCTTTTGTCCGTCGGGGTTTCGAGTTTCGATCGCGCCGAGATTTCTGCGATTCCGACTGGCTTAGCGGTGCAGATTAATGTTATACATAAATGCGTGTACATATGATACCATATAATATGTAAGTACTTATTATCATTTGTAAACGCGCGCGACGTTCGCTCGAGCGAGCTTTTCAACTCGCGTCACGCACCGTTTTTATCTGCATGTGCGCGATAGTTATATTATTACTGGCGTTCATAAGAAAAATGAAGTATTTGCACTATCAAATCAACGACGCCTCGTGATCCTTTTTAAGGAGCACAATATTTTAGTTTCCGTGATAAGGATAGTGAAAGAGAAGAAGAAAAAACGCGCCTAACGAAGGTGAGCGTGCGGTGTAACGTACCTAAATATACGCCACACTGAATTGGGGTCACTGTCGAGCCGCCGCCGCTGCACGAGTGATTAATAAAGCGCGCGCCACAGCAGCTGCTGGCGTTCATCGCTCTGGTCCTGTACGTGTCCGATTAGATATAGCGTCTATACGCGGTGTGTCTAATGATGGTGCGGTAATTCCTTGTGTTATCAGACCTTCGCGTCGCAGTGAAACCGCATCAACTTTATAAATCAGCTCAGTCGTCGCACACGGACAAAAGGATCGAGTGAGAATAAAGACGTGTCGCTCGCGAGTTGATTCCCCATTGATTTGACTCTGCTTGCACGCCTCTCCCCCGCCCCCTTCATCTCTCAAAAGAGAGCAAAAACGATTGTATCGCGCCTGGTCGTCTCAGAGATCCAGCCAACTATTCTCGGAGACCTCAATTCGAACCGGCGCACGCGATCCCGTCTCTGACGACTGATGTAAATGTCTCTGGTTGCGCAGTGACCTTGGCTTCCCTCTGAATTTCCGGCGCGAGAAACTTTGTCTGCACGTACATAAGTCAGTATAGTCGCGCGTGCGTGTAAGTTATACATTTTTGCCAAGGCTCTCCGGCACTCGGGCGATTCTGCCGCTGATTGTGAGCAATATTTCGCGCTGACGTTGAGTTTGGCTTGGCTCGTTGACATCTATAGTTTTTGTGACTTGAGACGGCCGAGCCGATAACGTACGTTTTGGGATCTACAAAAATTGAGATGAAGAGAAGTAAAATTGAAAACAAGGGTTTCTGTATGGTGCACTGCCCAGACTTGTAATAACCACGTGGCAGCTGATAGCCATTGATGTCCTCAGCTGCTGGGTTTGGTTAATCTAATTTGCTCCACGGCGCATCCTTTAATTTCTGCCCATAAAAAAATTTATTGTACCTCTTTTTAGGGCCAAAATAAAGCGTTGCCGCAAAGCAAACCAGATTGGCCAGAGTTACAAGTTTAGAAACGTGCGTTTCCGATTTTTGTTCCTCTTATCTCATGATTTTTGGTATACATATTTCGTCATAGGTATAATATGCATGAGTCACTTAGTCCATTCATTTATCGTAATCTGATATAGTTGGAATCGTATCGTAAAACAAACTATTTCTCTTTCGTGCGGGAAGTTATCGAGATGTATGCCAAGAGCGTTACGACTTTCGAGATATGACGACGGCTCTATACATTGGCACGCGCGAGGAGGAACATCACGGTCTTTTTCCTCTCTGTCTTGCGTTTCCATCGAAGTATATATAAGTACTACAACAGCAGTTTGGTCGAACTGCAATCGAGGCCAGCGAAACTTGAACTGCGCAATATACACACGTACATGATATATAAGCATCGGTAGACGTCACTGCATTTTGAGGAACGGATATACCACGTACACACACTCGCGAATCGTCAAAAAATCCAAACGCACCATCCGCGCAAAAATCGCCGAGACATCAAAAGTCACGAATAAAAGTCGCACGCGCGCCTTGATGCGGTCGCATGCTGTCATTCATTATACGCACGCTCTTCGAAGTCCGAAGTCGCTTGTGAGCCGCTGTGAGAAAAAAAAAAAGGCCGCGGCGTGCGCAGGCATACCACAATTGCCCGCGGGTCCGAACAGCCCGAAAAAGACCGCCGACGAAAAAATACCCGAGGAAAAAAATAAAGGGGGGAATTAAAAGTCCGCTCTCCCAGTGCGTGCGTCGGTCGGTCGAGTCGCGAGATAAGACG
>JAPYYV010007373.1:0-13464 GCA_030522625.1 Copidosoma aretas | reverse complement strand
AAAAAAAAAAAAAATCAATCGTCGCTTTCGCGTAAATCGATGGATCGCGCGCCGTCACCGCGCCCCCCCGATTATATCATCCGGCTCCAAGTACATGCGAAATAACGAAAACAACCACCAAAATACAGAGAGGAACCAATGGACGGACAGATGGGACGGAAGAGCGGCGCGTGTTGTGTATGTATACATGTACGTACCCGCCGCGGGTGTATAACCCAAGTGTATACGCGCGCGAGGGCTTATTGATCCCCCCCCCCCCGGCGCGCGTTCCCTCTCTTCCTGATTCCCCCCCCCCCCCACCACCCTCTTGCCCCGCACTCTGGCGTGTATATATGCGCGCGTATAATGTATATATCGGTACGTAGTATTTTAAAGCGTAACAGCCCGCAGTGGTGTATATATACGTATGTAAGGTAGCAGGCACGTCTTCGCTAACCATGTATCCATGTATATGTCATAAGAGGGTGTTCGAAGGGTGTTAATGGAAAAGAGGGGGGTGGGCTGACGGTTCGCGAATGAATCGGGAGACAAAGACGCCACGGTCGAGGAGGAGGACGTCTGTTTACTTGGGCGAGCGCGCTGAACCGATTGCACGCGCTCCGGGTGTGTTATATAGGTGGGCGCAAGACTCCCTGCGTCGGAGAGGGTCTACACGAGGGAGATATTATACACTCACAGCGTGCAGGTCTCTATCCATCCGTCTGTCTGTCTGTGTGTGTGGGTATGCCGAATCCTGCAGGGTAGCTTTTCTCTTTGCCGCGTCGCTCCGTGTCCGTATCAGCCCCCAAAAGCCACCACCAGCACCGGCGTGGCGGGGGACACGTGTAATGGTCCCTCCTTCACCCCAGCGGTGTGTCTCCCCGAGACCGTTTCGGGTGGCAGTCGCGCGCGGGAGTAGGTATACAAGGTACGTGTTTCGTTTTCGGCAGGCCAGCTCTCTCAATGCTCTGTGTGTGTGTGTATGTATATGTAACAGGGCATTCGGCTCTTGTCCTTGAGACTCCTTTCATCTCTCTCTCTCTCTCTCTCTCTCTCCAGCGTGTTCGTATTGTGTGCTCTCCCTCTGATGTACCCAATGGTCATTGATTTTTCGGGATACCTTTTCTTACGTACATAGGCATACACATAACGTGGCGGTTGAGGTTTTTGGGTGCAATTTTTTGATTTCGTCGTTTGGAGTTTGCTGGTGATCGAGCGAGGATCATTTCTTTTTTTTTAGTTGTTTGTTCGTTGGCATTCTCCGATTGTTGCACATTGTCGATTGTGTTTTGGTTTACTATCTCTACTGTCCGAGTCAATGCAAGGTGAAAAATCAATAAATAAAGACACTCCAACTGTACAGAAGTACGACTATTTTTATGATTGGGAAAAAAGAGTTGTGTATTTCAAGCAAAACGCTGTTCTTTGAGAATGTCCTTCTTATTTTTCTTTGCGATGATGATGTTATTACGACTATACATGATGTTATGTAAATACCTGATATGTATGTATATATGCATGTGTGTATGTATGAATGTACTGCAAGGTGAAGAGTCGTCTTGTTTTGCTTCGAGATAAAAAAAAAACTTCTTTTTCTCGTCCTGTCCCTTTTCTGCAAAACGCACTTGAATACTGCGACGATAAAAGACCGGAATCGAAGCATAAGGTCCCCCAACACTTTACAAAAGATTCTGGATGAAAACGACGGCACGGCAGACCATAATATGTATAATATACTGCAGTTTCACAGTTTATAAATACGTCTACACCTTTCATTACGAGCGTCTTTGTGGCGTGCAACAACAATTCATCAGGGCTGTTCAAAAAATTTTATTTAATACTTCACTGAAAGTTTTTACAAAACATTCGAACAATTGTCTCATAATATTCTTAGTTCTAGTAGTAATAAAAAAAGTGCTTAAAAAATACTGTAAGTTGACGTGCACTCAGACTTCGATCATCAACGAAGGATAAACTGTTCTCTACAGCTGTTGTCGAGAAAACGTGATTTCCATTGGCTGAATACTATTATAACTATAGATAAGATGAGGAGTGTAAACTTGAACAGAGATGGCATCTTAGGCATAACAAGTATGGAAATAATATGCTTGCCTTTAGTTTTATTGTTTTACGACGTAGAGCGAAAGTAAACATCGTTTTCGGTCACGAGTCATAAGCTGATACAAATAAAAGGCTTATTGAGCAGTAAGAAAGCATTATACCCAATAGTGCAGGAGTGCGAGCAGGAGTGACCGTTCTGGGTGAAGAATATATAATATTCGACATCTGCTGGTATAACTTGAAAGTTGCTTTTTCTTTCCTCATTTACAAAATGAATTAGCTGTCATATTGTTTTTTTACAGCTTATAGTCATATGCTGATACATGTATTTACACGCAGAAATGGTAACCGATAAAAAAAGTAATAATTGTAACTTTTTTTCGTATTGTTTTGGAAAAATAAAGAGAGGTACTTGGATATTTTAAACTGGATCTGATATTTATTTAGTGAAAAATTTATCGAGCCTTAAAATTATTTATTTTCAAACGTATACTTCAAACATTATGAACTTTTCATTCATATGCTATTGTATTTAAAAAAAATGTTTGGATACATCTTCTCTTCACTTTAGCTGGAGGAATGAGAAAACAAATTATTTTCGAGTAAATAAGACAAGTTTTACAAATTTGTCGTAAAAAGCTAGTCAGAAACTGTGCACTGAATTCTCATCGGCTCACTAACTGGTAAACTGTACCTTCAAGCCTGGTAATAATTTTTTAGTACAACACTGTAGGTCCTAATCGTTAATCTTCCGAGAATTTGCCACCCCTGTCTGTAAATTGAGCTAGAAAGAGACAATGGGTTGACCCACAAGGAAAAACACAGCCACTTGTAAGAAGTACTGCTAAGGGTTTCATAGGCTATACATGAAATCTATTATTGGAAGCTGATCTTTCCTGATGATATTACGATACTGCACATGCCGCATCAAATAAAAACATCTTCTTACTAACACACTCCTTCTTTTTAATGACATTAAATTATTGAATAAGTAGATACAACTTTACAAAATCGAAGCACACAAAATTGACCCTCAACAAACTGCGAAGTCTAAACACTTGGAAAAAAAAAATCCTCACCGTACCCCTTTCTCCATACCTGATTGCAGAGCGTCATCTGGCCCGAGATGGAACCACCTTCGGCCGAGCCGCATCAGCAGCTTGTCGCCGAGAATGTGCACCGCGAGGATTCCAGCTCAGTGGAGGCGCTGCTGCAACAGGCAACTGCTACTATTGCGAGAAACAGCGACGCAGAAAACAAGGAACCCAAGCCACAGCGGCCGGAGGATCATCAGCACGACGTACCGGCAGGAGAAGCTCCGAGCCATGTCTTCCTCAATGACTCCGATCAGTTAGGGACCAAGAACGTGGAGGAAGTTTGTAATCGTGTTCTTGTTTGCGATATGGGTAACTACGCGTCGAGGAACCCCGCTGCTGACGAGGAGCTTAGGTAAGCTTATTATCTCGAGTTTCGGTTTTTCGTCATGGAAAACCTACTTTTATTTATATTTGCATCTTCATCGCTAGCTCATTATTTTAAAAGCCGATTTTGTGTTAATAAAGGTTTAAATACGAGCAAGTACTCAATCATTGATAGTTTGTGCATAATATATTCGTGAATAAGTATCAGAGGTTACCCAAAAAAGATTTTTACACAACCAACTATAATTTATTAACAATTAATGACTCGACTTTATAACTATTTATTATAAACATTTATTGTTAATTCAAAGCCTCGACACAGTGTTAATTAATCACTCTCCAAGTATGAGTCATCCTTTTTGTCAGTGCGTCCATTTGTTCATTACATGTAAACTGCATTAAATTAGTCTTCAGGGTGAGTCATCGGGCTTTGGTAAATCGGTTACGTTGAAGTGTCTTATCGGGAATAAGCTTTGTTTTGATTTAGAATCCATTGTGGCAAAGTATAAACGTTACTTAACATACATTTATATTTATATACATGTATGAGTATATTTCTTGGACTTGCGACTTGTTGAATCCACAACTTCTGTTTGGTATTATTTTTTAATAATAAATGAAAAAAGCTTCCTATCATTTACTCATGCACAGTTTGTACATAGCATGAAATATTAAATATTAGTTCTTTTCAATTCGTGATACTTAATTAAGTATACAAAATGTATTTATTTATCAGCAAAAGTTGAGAATTTTATATTTTATGCAAAAAAGTTTATGTTCTGATCCTTTTTTCGGGAAATAATTTTTATCATTAATGAGCTATGTCTGTCTTATTTTACGTAAGAACTCTAATGAAGAAACTTTATTTCATAGTAACGAAATTCTATTATTTCATATTGGATAAATAATTATATTATAATCACGACAATTGAATTTTCTTCCAAATACGTTTTAGATTACGCGACAGAAGTTTGATAACAAGTGAACAATTAAACAAGTTATTCGAGACTAAAAAATACCTAAAAATATAATAAACGACTCTTTATTCGGTACAGTGGCACTGAGAATTATTAGAAAAAATATATTTTCAATTGCGATTGCTGAAAGCATTCTCTAGTGAGCAGTTTCGCAGTCAGTGTAAGAAAAAATTGGTGCGATAAGAAAAATACCGTATATACTTTTGCGTGAAAAGTAGCACACATTAATCAGAAAACTTGGGTAGCGTAGAGCGCTAAGACCTCACAACCGTCTATTATAAATCTTATGATTCGAAGTATATAAGTATACAGTCGATGAATTTTTCAGGTATGAAAAATAGTCAATAATATTAAAATTTCTAATAAACAAAACAAAAAATACAACAATCCTCATATCAATCCTATATACTTGACATGAAAAACTGTACTGTCTGATACTATTAAATGTTTTTGTAAGATAAAATTGAATAATTTCAAACGCTTTTGGGTTCAAAAGTCGTATAGAGCCAGATAAACCAAAAATACTTCGAGTTAAAAGAATTAACAGATTTAAAATCTACAATGTGATTCCGGGAAAAACGTCACTTCTACCCACTTAAATTAAATTAAAAGTGTATATCGAAACGGCCGGATGAGAAGTAAAGATCATCAAATCATGAAGCTAACGACAAAAATTCGCAAAGCAAAAGAGTGCAAATCATTCGGACCCGCAATCATAATTCAAAACAAAAAAGTTAATTGACAATTGGAACCCTGCAGGGGCTATCCAGTCTATGAAATCATTTTAACCTCCTTACAAAAATCGACCCAAAGTCAACCGAAATCGTTCAAACCTTTTGGTGAATCAGTTCTTCAATCGCACCCAATTGGGGCAGAAAACAAAAATTACGAGAAACAAGTCACAAATCATTCCAATCAACCAGAAATCCTCGCAGAAATCGTCCCTGAACTTAAAATCCAGCTCAAAACACACCGGCACGCGGTACAGCAGCAACCCTGTATTATAAACGTTCCCGATCGCAAGCTAAAATCCAGGCCGTCCCCAACAGGTTGGAGGAAAGCCCGGCCGACACCGCGGGCCCGGAGGTAGATGACGGCTCCCCGGCCGACGCGTCCTCGCCCAGGCACAGGCCCACCTCGGACTTCCAGCCGCTCGGCACGGAGGTCTCGGCCGAGGTGGCCCAGCAGCTGAGGAAGGACGTCCGCCGACTGTCGCCGGTCCACGTGAGCCAGCGCGAGCGCACCCTCGGCGAGGTATCCCTCGTCTCCCTGCCCCCCCTTCCCGGGCCGCTGCTGGGGCCGGACGAGTGCGCGAGTGGTGTCGCCGACGGGTGTACGAACAGCGAGCCGGACGCGAGGCCCCGGGAACGGAACATTGCCGGCCCCGGTAGTCCCGGCGGCAGTGACGGCACGCCCTCGGCGCCGAGCCGCAGGGAACTGGTGATCCGGCTGTCGCGCGTCGACGGGAAGAGGTCGCCCGGGGCCGGCGAGGGGCTCGAGGAGGCGCCCGCGACCCCGCCTGCCTGTCCCTACGGCACGAACCTCGTGCTCGAGCGCTGCAACGCCCCGGGGTACTCGGAGGAGCGCTCGCTCAGCCGGAACTTGGACCCGGAGTCCTCGCGGACGATAGTCGAGAAGCTGAGCGTCGGCGGCGAGGTCGAGTTCTCGAGCAGCCCCGTGGCGAGCACGTCGTCGTCGTCGTCGTCGTCGGCGATGCAGTACAGCAGGCCGGGCTCGGTGGCCGTGCCGGTCTTCGATTTGGACGCAGCCGAGGAGGACGCCGGCTCCGACAGTTCGGACGCGGTGCTGTCGACGATCGCGGCGGCGGTGGTGACGGGCGGGGTCGCGGTCGTGGCGGAGGGGCTGAGCCAGGCGATCATCTCGAGGCTGGAGCAGGACAGGCCGGTGCCGTTCACGGAGGACTCGGCCGAGAGTCTGACGCTCGTTTCGAGGGACGAGGTGCGCTCGGACGGCAGCGACTCGGGCCTGGGGAACGAGATGGCCGCGCCGGCGCCCGAGAGCGACTCCGAGACGTCCTTTCTGGACAGGATACCCGACGACATACTCCTGGACAAGGACAAGAGTGAGTTGTTTTTGGCTTTCGAGTCGGCCGCGGGGTTTTTTTAGCCGGTATATATTAACGTATGCATTGGGAAAAAGTGTGCTGCGGGAGAAAGGTCAGTGAAAGTTTTCGAAAACCCATCGCCGCTTTCGCGGCCGACGCGGATGCTGTGCGCCCGAGGAGAGGTGTGCATGGAGGATTGTGGCTCGCGAGTGGCATTTAATTAGAATAGAGGTCGGTCGGCTTACTAATATACCGTGTTTCCGAAATTGCGTTTGAGAACTGGGGGGCGCGATAGTTTGCTCCAATTTTTGGGGCCACGAGTACTTTATCGAAGGAAACAATTGATAGTACAGACGATAACCCGATGCTTGGGTGTACACGAGCCTGGGAGCAAAGGTGAACTTGATCCCGTGCTTTCGCGGTGTCGAATGGGAGAATCGACTCGTGCCGGGCACTACAGTGTTATCGATTGTCCGCGCATCGATTACCAGCACGCGAGGGTCGCCAATCTTCCGCTTTTAATCTGTTTTTGTCTCTCCTTTATTCCGTTCGCCGAGCGTTGTCTTATCACGAGCAGAAATTATGAAGAAATAGAGATGAAAACAAATCACGATGAATCGGACGTTGAATGCTGTTGGAGAGGCTGTTTCAATCGGAAAGCGTAAATTAAACTTATTTGTAAACTTTCACTGGCGCTTGTTTTTTAATTAGAAATTTTGTATTTAATACATACGTATATGAGAGTGAATATTCAAAAAAATAGATAATTGTGCGCTTGTCAAGTGACATTTTAAACGTTGAAACAACAAATCATTGTCCACGATGAATAATATATATCACGTGCGGGTGAATTTATGTTAGAATATAGGAGAAATTATTGATCTGTTAGGTTTGTCAGGTAGATTATCGAAAAATATTGGACACATTTTTTTCTTGACACCAATAAAAATTAACAAAGATAGAACGCGTCAGAGTTTGAAAGTAGTAGGGCGAGTGACGTCACCAGCCCATACAAAATTCATATGCCCTACAACTTCACGAGTAACCTTGACACGCTCAATTTTTCACACGTTTTAACGAGAGAAAAAATCTACCTCACAGATCTATAATATTTTATAAATTTTTTTTAGTGCATCTCCTCGCTAAATTTTTTTCCATAAATAAACAAAAAAATACTCTATAAAACCACAAGCACCCCATTAATTGAGGCATTGCAATAGAAACACAAAACACATTCGATTATCCTCCAATCTTAGATTTCGCGTCGGACGTGCCGAAGGCGCCGACGCTGCCGGAAAAGGCGCCATCAAAGAGCAGTCTAAAGCGTCGACTGACAACCGACTGCCTGGAGGATAGTGACGAGCCATCCTTGAAGAGGCCGAACCTCGACGAGTCCGGCAACGTCAAAAATAAACGCAACATACAGTTCGACGCGGTTACGGTCTATTATTTCCCTAGGACTCAAGGCTTCACCTGCGTGCCTTCACAGGTAAGATTATTCAATGTGCGTTGAATTAATTTTTTTGTTTCCTTGATTTGTCTTTATAAAAAATGTCTCCATAATATTTTTGGGCAGTCGTTGAAATGCGATTGTCAGTGATTCTTGGGAAACGAGAGGTAGGAGACACGAGAAGTTGTACAAATGCCGATACCAAACGCGTCGATGGTCGGTCGTTCGCATCGATACGCGATGTTTCTCTTTCTAAGGATCGGTGTCGTTCAGTTCCTTTTACGGAAAGTGCTATAGCTTACCGTTGCGCGTGCGATGCATATTTTTCGAGGAATTTTAGGAATACAAATATTCTAAAAGCTAGTGCTTGTGCTTTTGATATGGGGATAATGATTCCAATTTCAAAGAACATACTGGCCTTGAGTATGTTTTTCCTACAGTAAACTCGTCGATAAAGTAAAGCAGTCTACTATGGCACGATTTCAAATAGTATTTTTTACATACATTAGTTTGCTGTTCTTGTGGGCTTGAACATATAAAGCTTAGCTATCAATAGGAGCATCTTTCCGAACAATATCATAATTTTTTAAATCAATCGAGATGTCAGAATATTGTTTAATAAATAAATATTGTCAAGATGAATGGGAACTTATCATAAAACACATTGATGAATTCATTTGGTTCTTATTTATAAAACATAGATTCCTATTGTGTCACGCACATGTTATTAAAGTACGTCTTATATACGTTTCGTAATAAGAGCATGATATACCACAGGTAATATTTTTATTTCATAGCACCCCTTGTTGCTCGGACGTTCATTGGTACAATGTTTGTATAAATATCAGTAATTACTTGGTATTTTAATTAATTAAAAAAGATAAGTTTGCAAAGATATTTTATAAATTGTATTCCCATCATTCAATCGTTTATAATTAAACTATTACAAGAATTTCATAGTGTGTCATCCCTTACATGCAACGTTCCACCATAGGCTACTTTACCTCGATTACTATTCCCCGGATTATTCGGATAGTTTAAAAAAGCTTTTGTACAACCTATTGTACGAGACAAATGAGGCTTTGGATTTACGCGGAGCCCAAGAAACCCTCCTCTCGTCACAATGCGTCACAGTAACCAAAAAAAATCCGCCCTCAAACATTGCACGCAAAACAATCTGCTCTCAGGGCGGCAGCACGCTGGGCATGACGGCGACGCACTCGCACGCGGAGCGCTTCTCGCTGACGGAGCACGCGGTGGAGCAGCGCCGACTGCACCGCGCCCGGCTGGCCCAGTTGCGCCAGGAGCGCGCGGCCACGCTCATAGCAAACTCGACGGAGTTCGGGGCCTCGAGCTCCGAGGACCCGAGCGACGACACGGACGAGGAGCCCTGCGACTCGTCCGAGGAGCTCGACATCGACAGCTACTACTTCCTGCAGCCGGTGCCTGCCTGGCAGAGGAGGGCCCTGCTCAGGTCGTCCGGCGTGCGCAGGATAGACACCAACGAGAAGGAGGAGTGCAAGGACATAAGGGCGAGCAGGGAGCACTGCGGCTGCGCCTGCAAGGGCTACTGCGATCCCGAGAGCTGTCCCTGCAGTCGGGCCAATGTCAAGTGCCAGGTAGGCGATTTTTTTATTTTATTCCGTTATGGTTTTGTCGGAGGTGAATTGATTTTTTTTTATCTCGCAAAAAGTTTTGTACACCGTGTGTCTCAAGTGTTACTTTGGTAAGCGTGTTTTTCGTGTGCAAAAATCCGTTTGTTAGCACACAGCTTACGAAGGGTAAAATCTTTATCCGCAGAAAAATACCATAGCGTTTAATAGAAATGACTAATTGTTTCATTTATTTGGATTTTTGGTGTAGATTTCAGCACGTGGAAAAAAAAAATCTTAACACTAAATTTTCAAAATCCTATTTATAAATTATTAAAAACTACTCTATTCAAGTTTCTTGTGAAAGATAAGTCTACTCACGAACCATCATCTCCTTGTTTCTCACTCTGTTGTTGATCGCTTACTGCTCAGTAAATACGTATTCACTCGATGGATGACTAGATCACACTGTATTAAACGTAACATTAGGTGAGGTACGCAGCTCATTGCGCAGTATAGAGTGCGCAGCTCAGCTAGGTCACTGACCAAGTGACCACTGATTCCCTCAGCTGACTAAGCTCACAGTAAGGTCTAGCCATTCATCGAGTGAACACGTACTATACAGAGCAATATAAGCGATCAACAGCAGAGTAAGAAATAATATTATGTTTCGTAAGTAGACTTATCTTACACTTGAAACTTTAATAGAGCAGTTTAGTTTAATAACGTACACGTAAATAATGTAATAATATAATAATTTATATAATAATAATATCTTCATATTTAGTTATTTTATCATACAATATACACATAAATAAATTAATAAACATTGCTAAACAATTGATAACCAATTGTTCATAATTGAAAACACTCGAATCTTACATAGAATAGTTTTCAGTAACGTACATGGGTCATTTCACAAAAACTGCGATATTTCATGAAGCCTATGATTATATACAACGTATTTTATTATTTTGAGTCCAAACTTTTTTTAAACAGTGGCAACTAATTTTTTATAGATAGACCTTTTGAAATCAAGTCAAAAAAATATTTGCTGTGGACATAAGATTTAAAAAATAGTATAAAATGTCATTACCGTGATACTGTTTGAAGTTCATTAAAAATCCAATTTAAATTAATATGTTTTCTAAACTTGATACAAACCTTAAACGAATTTTAGGGCACGAATTAAGGTGAATCCCCAATTCTGCATTTTTACCAAAAATAACAATAGAGCCGGCCCGTTTGGACCTTACGTATCATAGAAAAAATAATAAATAAATTATAAACACTAAATTTTCAAAATTATATAATTCACACATCAAAACATTCCGTTTTTGACACATGCATATATTATTATGTAGTGAATTTAGTGAATTTACTAAGTATACATTATTATTGTTTTACTTGTATTACTTTTCTTATATTGTATAATTACATTTTTTACGTTTACGTTGATAAAAACTACTCTATTTAAGTTTCGAGTACTTAAAAGGTAAGTCTACTCACGAACTATAATCTCCTTATTTCTTACTCCGTTGACGATCGCCTACTGCTCTGTGTAATACGTGTTCACTCGATGAATGACTAGATCATACTGTGAGCTTAGTCAGCTGAGTGAGTCACTGCTCAGTGAACTAGCTGAGCTGCCCGAGCTGCGAACTCCCTACTGCGCAATGAGCTGCGCAGCTCACCTAATGTTTTGATAACAGTGTGATCAAGTCATCCATTGAGTGAACACGCATTATGCTGAGCAGTAAACGGCAAGAACAGAGTAAGAAAAGATTTTGTTTCATAAGTAGGCTAATTTTACACTAAAAACTTAAATAGAGTAGTTGACTCGAGTCAATCAATACTCGTGCATAATTTGTCTTTTCCGCACTTGCGACGCAGATAATCATTTCAATGAATAATCCAAAAACAAAAGAATCCAAATAAAATGAAAACTCATCCCCATTCTACCCTAAAAACAACAGGTCGACAGAACAGGCTTCCCGTGCGGCTGTTCGCGGGACGGCTGCGCCAACTGTTCCGGCCGAATCGAATTCAATCCCGTCCGCGTGCGCACGCACTTCATCCACACGCTGATGCGGCTCGAGCTCGAAAAAAAGCCCCACCACCGGGACGAGGAGCAGCAACAACAACAACATCATCAGCAGCAACAACACCAGCAGGAGAGCGGCAGCCAGCCCCATCAAAATGGTCAGCAGAACGGCCGGCTGGGCATGCCGATGCCCGACCCGAACGCCGACTGCCTCGGCTCCGGTTTCACTGGCCTGCACTACGACAGCCAGGACGGCACGACGCGGCCCGAGAGCCTCGACCTCTACACCATCAGGGACGACTGTTATCCGAGCGACGACTGCCTCGGGGAGCCGAGCCTGCAGCAGCAGCAGCAGCAGCAACAGCAGCGCAAACTCCAAAACGAGTTCGCCCAGAGTTTTCAGCACTACGGGCCGCAGGGCTCGGGGCTTACATTCCAGCAGAACCCCTACGCCGATTATCAGGGATATCAGAGTCTGCCTTCCACATCTAGGTGAGCTGGTTTTTTTAACGTGAAAGATTTTCAAGCTTTTTTTTCTCTCTCGAGATTTTTTGCTGCATTGGGAAATACTTCACTGTTGACGATGATGGTTATGAGTACTTGGTTTAATAATCATTGAATGCATCAAACGAAATATTTATTTGGATTCGCTGACGGAAGTAATTGTTTCAAATACTAAAATTCAGTTGTGGTAACACATTTTCATTGATTGGTCCTACGATTTGATTTCGAATTTCGCATCTGTTTGTAAGTTGCTTTGAACAAATAATTTTTTCTGGTCCACGATAATTTTTTAAGGATCATTGATGCATTTTATTCTGGATTCGATATGTTGCGCGTTGCGCGATAAAATAGTTCAGGGTGGAATTCATAAATTAAAAAAAAAATTCGAACCATGGTACTTGTCCAGAAAAATTTATCGACTTGAAGTTGCATCAGTAAATACGGCAATCGCACCATCATTTCAAGCTGACATGAAATTAAAAAAAATTTTGACAGCCTGTACAAGTCGTACGAACCTTTCCCGGTAGTGTAGGAAAATTAGCTGGTGAGAAATCATAATCTTAAACAAATTGTTGGCAAAAACGAAAAATCATTTTTCAAATAATTTGTATGATACGTATAAAGAGTAAATCTAGTTTAAAGATTAATATTGTTACTAAGTTACGAAAAATTGCAAAAAGTCGTGAAAAACAATTTTTTTCATAGAAAGTTTATGTTGGGGAAATAATTTTTGGGTACATAAATACACACAATAAAAAAAATAACAAAACGTATTCTTATTGAGCGAGCTTACATTATCACACGATGTCGTCTTACTAATCTCTAACTTTTTTTTTGGAAATTTATGTATAAAAAAGTTTTAGTAAACTATTATTTTATTTTTTTCAAAAAAGTACATTTTAGCACAGCACTGCGAAGTTCTTGTGACGATTGCATCGATATTTAACGAACGTGAATGTATTTTTTGAGATTTTCTATACGACGTGTTTTTTAATCGTTCGGACACATTAACACAGGGACTTTGCGGCACCGTACGAAAGAGTTTTTTTTTTTTTTTTTTTTTTTGGCGTCAACAGAGTTTAATGAGAGCTTATAGTTAATTTTATTATTTCATACATTAATTGTTTTCATCTAAAATCTTACTTTTAAGAATTTTCTTTTTTAACGTATCTCTTGCAACTTTTGCAATAATTTTCTTATTGGAAGTAATCTTTTTCCAGACACTGTAAACGATAAGTAGAATTTTTTTTATTGCAACAGCAGTTTGCTCGAAAGAAAAAGCCAATTTTCATACATTACGTGTAGAACTTTTACGATACTCTACCATCGCTATTATCATGATGAATATCATTATTATTATGAGTAATAATA
>JAPYYV010007372.1:0-13465 GCA_030522625.1 Copidosoma aretas | reverse complement strand
TCCCACTCCGCCTCTTTCTCCCGCCCTCCCGAAAAGTTAAAGAAAATGTTTTTTCATAAATAAAAAAAAGAAAAAAAAAAAAAAAAACGAGTCAGTGGGTGCTTGGGCACCCAACTATTGAGTTATACTACTTAAATATTTTACCTTTTAATACATGAATAATTTAAAAGAATATAGAATGTAGATAAGAGAAGTACAGAATTTAGCCATGGCACTACGTGCGGCCAGGCTGGCTAGTAAGAGACTGCCCGCTTTCATCGAATCATCCGATTATCACATAACAACTTCCTACACTGATAACATCTCCCATGTCGCGCTCGCACCTGCCACATACACTCACATACTTATTATTAGTTCCGTATATAATATACACAGTATACATATCTAAGAGAAGGCTTGGAAAATAATAAAAAAACCAGTTTTATAAATAATTATTTATTCAATCATATAATATGGATGATTAACATATTTTTAATAAAATACGTAACAAACATGCAATGGTCCAGTCCTGCACGAGAAAACTGTACACAAGTACTCTACATCGTGGATCAGTATAACTGTATAATATAGTGGCTGTATATGGTGTAGGGTGCTTGTGCAGAGTTGTAAGGTAAATGACTGGACCCTTACCCGAGTGAATGGTGCTTAACTCTAAAAATTACCCTATTTACGAATAAAGAAAACAAATTGTAGGCGTCACATGTGACACACCGCAGAAGAGAGAACATCGAGGGTTATCAAATGTGTACAAATGTATTAAAAGAGAGAGCGAGAGAGAGTAAGTGATAGTTAGTAGATGGAAGTCATGTGCGTAAATATTATGGCAAATAAAGAAAACTATACATAAGATGCAATGAATTTATTCTAAAAGAAGAGCAACTTAAAAATGTAAGACTTTTTCAAGTTATGTGGATTCTAAACAGTATACAAAATCATTACTAAATAACGTATGCATGTCTTCATTGAATTGTAAAAATTGTTATTTTCGACCTATCTTGCTTACTGGTCGAGATATAGGGTATTTTTTGTTTTTTTAATGTTATGCCATCATACAATTTTTTTGGAATAATTTGTACGTGTTTATATTCATATTTCAAACGTGTTGTGATTTTTTTTGAAATTTTATATCTGTTTTCTACCAGAACATACCCGAAATCAAGAAAACTGAGGTAATGGCGTAACGTTGCCTAAAACCGCTCGATTTGTCCGACTATATGTTTATTTACCTATCAGAGCACCCATAACAATTGTGATTTTAAGCATATCTGGCTTTTTGTTTTGAATATTGTGTATTTTTGAATATTTCAAGGTTACGTGCGCCCAAGACCGAAAATAGTTATTTCTACATAATTGTCATGATTTCCTAAACGTGTTATTATTTTTTTTTTAAATTTGTCCATATCAATTCGATGTAGATACACATATCTAAAACACTGAAAATTGAGGTTATGTTTTTACATCACCAACAGATCTCTATTTCTTCCTTGCGATGATTTTTGTTTTCCCTTTACAAAACCCGAATTGTTATTTCTAATGTCGCATATTTTTAAATATTTTAAGGTAAAGTGGTAATAACAACCCGTTGAATGAAGAATTAGCATCTGCATTGATCTTCTGAGCATGCAAAAATTTTTTGGTAATTGTTTACTGTATTTAAATAAAAATAATAAGCCTTTACATGTGTGTATTGAGTACGCACGCATGCGCGCACACTAACACACATTTACACGGATATCCATACGTATAACACAGGACGGACACATTTTCACGAACTGGGCGCAGCAGCAGCTTTGCGCGTTGAGTGTCACTGCACGTGTTAAAGTAAGTAATGTTAGGTGTGAGCTGCTGTGCTATACCCGCTTTAATGACACTCAACTCGCGGAGCCTCGATTTGCGAAGTTCGTGAATTAGTGTCCGCATAGTGTACGATTTTACATACGTTCACAGTGTTCACACAAACACAATAAATACACGATATACATAGTACACTATACATTGACTATATAAGTATATATGTGGCAAAATCTCCAGACTAACGGTAAGACTGGAACGGTCAGACGATCCACTTATGTTGCGTAACTTTGAAAATTCAGAAAGAATATGACGCAATAAAAATCAAATAATGTATCCATAGAACCTCGTATTAATTAAACAATAATAAAAAAAAAGATATTGCTCTCTCTCTCTTTTTTCATGCCTGGACGTGCGGTAAAATAATGTAAAACTTTGATTTCAAAAGTTCAAAA
Organism: Copidosoma aretas; assembly: GCA_030522625.1. NCBI lineage: Eukaryota > Metazoa > Arthropoda > Insecta > Hymenoptera > Encyrtidae > Copidosoma > Copidosoma aretas. Next base: position 11,219 of record JAPYYV010007372.1, on the reverse strand, counting down.
AATATTATCTAATTAAATAAATAATACAAATTATTTGTTATCAATTATTTAAAATCAAATAAATTGATTAACAGTGATTGAAAATTTTAGATTAGAAATAAGTTGTGAACCACAGTATAAAAGGCAGTTTAAGTAGTTGACTGAACGGGATAGCTCATGGCTAGATGGATACGGTGCTCGGCTGAAGTGCACAAGGTTTTGAGTTCAAACCTTGTAGAAAATGTTTTTTTTTTTTTTTTTTTTTTTTTTTTTAGGAAATTGAAGACTCACAATTTACTTTCGTTAAAAGTTTTCGAGATGGAGAAGATAGAAATTTCAATTACCTTCTGGTATGTATTGAATTTTCTTCCGTTACACATTTCTAAATCCACTTCCGTTACACATTTTAGAGAGAGAGGGAATGTTGAAATCGTTGATTTACCCCCTGCATAACGCACCTATAGAAGTATAACATAGAAAAACATTTTTTACAGGATTCGAACTCACGACCTTTTGCACGTAAGCCGAGCACCCCGAGCACCGTACCTATTTAGCCACTAACTATCTCTTTTAGACCATAACTTTTCCTGCCTCTAATAGTATGGTTCATAAATTATTTTAATCATTATTTTCATTCACTGTTTACTATATGAATTGTTTTTAAAAATTCGATTTTTTTATATATATTGTAATAAATTATTTATATAATTAAATAATTTTTTTCAAAACTTTGAAAGCAAAATTTGACATTATTCTACCGTACCTACAGGCATTGAAAAATAGAGCGAGCCATACAATTTTTTTCATTATAGGTGAATTATTTTATTGTTAGTGGGTCTTATTCTTATTAAATTTTTAAAGTTAAGCAACAAAAGTGGATCGGTGACCACTTCTAACACCGTTCGTCTTGAGATGTTACCACATATATACTTATATAGTCAATGTAGGGGTCAACCACCCAATAGATGAACGACGACCAATAGATGAACGATTTTTTCTAAAACGTATTCGTGTTAAAAATTTTAAGTATCAACATACTTTTCCACCCCATTGCAAGGAATGTATTCTTAAAATTAATCAATTGTAGATTTTGTGTGCAAAAAGACAGTTTTATTACCTCTCGCCCATATGATTTAACCCGTTCATCTACTGGGCCCAGAGCGATTTTTCAACTTTTTTATTTTTTATTTTTTCATCAGATATAATGTCTTATTTGTTATACTTGATTATGATTCCTAACATATTCTTGCGTTGCAGTAAAAAATCCTTTTGTACATACGTATGGATGTCTGCGTAAATGTGTATTAGTGTGCGCGCATGTGTGTGTACTTAATACACACATGTGAAGACTTATTATTTTTATTTGAATACAGTAATCAATTACCAAAAAACTTTGCATGCTCAGCAGATCGATACATATGCTCGTTATTTATTCAACGGGTTGTTATTACGACTTAATCTCAAACTATTTGAAAGTACGCGACATCAGAAATAACAATTCTTATGGGTGTTTTTTGAAAGGAAAACCATCATCGCAGAGCATTAATGGAGAGATATTGGTTAATGTAAGAACTTTTTCTTAATTTCCAGTGTTCTGGATGTATCTATAGCATGTTTAGAAAATCATGACAAGTATACACAAAAAATTATTTTCGGTTTTGTGGGCACATAACCTTAAATATTCCAAAATACTCAATATCTAAAGCAGAAAGCCAGATAGGCTAAAAATAACCATTTTTACGGGTGTCCTGAAATGTGAACAAACATATGGTCAGACAAATAGAGCGGTTTAAGTCAACGTTACGTCATAACCTCACTTTTCCTAATTTTCGGTATGACTTGGTAAAAAAATAGTAAGAAAATTTTCGAAAAGAATTACATCACACTCAAGATATGAATATAAATAGACAAATTATTCCAAAATAATTTTATGATACATACGCAACCTTTAAAAAACAGAAAATACGCTCTATTTCGAGGGGTAAGCAAAATAGGTCCAAAATAACTATTTTTACAATTCAATGCAGACATTTATACTTTATTTAGAATTTTTTATGTTATTTAGGAACAACATAACGTTTTTAAGTTGCTTTTGTTTCAGAATAAATTCATCGCATCTAGTGTAGAGTATTTTTAATGTCATTCTATTTATACACATGACTATCATCTTCTATCTATAACTGACTCGCTGTCCCTCTCTCTTTTAATACATTAGTTAACATTTTATAACTCTCGGTGCTCGCACTTCCGGAGTGTATTACACGTGACGCACCTAATTTATTTTCTACATTCGTACATGAGGTAATTTTTTTAATATAGCTCCATTTACTGGGACAAGAGTCCCAGTAACTCTGCAGAAGCAATCTACACCAGGTGCAGCCACGATATGTAGTTATAGTGATACAAGGTGTAGAGTGCTCATGTACAGTTGTCCCGTGTAGGACTGGACCTTTGCGTGCTAGTAACATATTTTATTAATCATCCATTTGATATAATTTAATAAACATTTATCAATTAAACTAATTTTTATTATTTTATAAGCCTTTTGTTTGATGTATATTATATTTTGGGTGCTCTATACAACTAAGAATAAGTGTGTGAGCGTACTCTGTAGCAGGGGCCAGCGTGACATTAAAGATATTATCAGCAGAGAACGTTGTTTTGAAATAATCATAAGATTTGATAAAAGTGGGCAGTCTCTCACTAGCTAGCCTGGCTGCACTCCGTACCATTGCTGTACTCTGTATGTCTACATGATATACTGTTTACACTTATTTTTTCATTAAATATTAAAATATTTATTATAACTGCACTGAATTAATGAATATCCTTATTCCGACGATAATTGCACCACCTTAGATACATCGAATTGGGTTATTTTAAATATTGTTTCATAACAGCTATATCTAAATTTATATATTCTCCGCCAAAGAAAACCTTCTTGAATGGCATTAAAATATTTTATTGAAAATTATATTAGAATATCATTATTAGTCCCATCCACTCCCTTATAGGTTGAATAGTCTACACTAAACGTAGTACATTCTCCGGCCATTGATTTTACAATCTCATTAAAAAAATTTTATATTCATTATAAGATTTTGAAATTACGCAACTACCTGAAGAATCGTTAATGCTATCAAAAAGTTCCAATCCGACATAATACATTATTCATTTTTCGGAAATTTCAAATAGTTTGATTAGTCCTCCACCGATTTATAATAATTAAGCCGAAAATTGTTCATTAAGCGAACAAATGTAGATTTTTTACTTAGCAATTCTAATAAGAGGCGAATATTTCAAAATTTAATTGTTCCTCTAATTATTGTATTTTAATTGGCTTTCTTTATAACCAGATAGGTTTGACGAAAATCTCCACCTAAAAAAATAAATTTATCACCCAAAGATAAATAAGTATTACATAAATCTCGTAAGGTTCGATCAATAATTTCCAAGGCTTTCTTCGGAATCATTGATTCTTTATCCGAAAGAATAACAAACTTTACAAAACTTTTAATGTTTAATTGTGATTTCAAGAATACAGTTTCGATTATACCTAAATCAAAATGTAATTTAAAAGTTTGGTGGCTTCTTAATCCTTTGGGATGTATAATAGAATTCATGCCTCTCCATGTCATTGATATAATTGTTTTCTCAAATGACATGGTATGATGAAAAAATGATTACACAAGAAAATTTTTCCAGATCCTCCCAAACCATTAATATAGGAAATTTTTTCATTAATACTTGTAATATTTCGAAAAAAAGATTTTTGATATCAAAATAACTAACAAAATAAGTTTTAAACATTTTTTTTGCACAGTTTTGTTTCGTCGCTATTTTTTATAAAGTTTTTATCCAATTTTATAAGTTTAGGTAATCCAAAATCATTACATGACATATTATCTAAATAAAAAATTCCATTCAAGAGTAAATTGCTTTATTTGCATAATTGTGCATGAAATGTTTAATAAAACATTTTTAAACTTATTCCAAATGAATTTCCTTTAACGTTTTCTAACTTAAAAAACCAAAAAAATAATTTTGTTAACGAAATAGTAGCATAACGATACAAAGTCTTTGAAAATTTTATTAATATAAGGATGTTGATTAACTTGATTCTTTTAATAAGTTGAAAATTCAATAATGTATATTATTAATAGTCTTTACATCATCAAAAGATGTTTTTCTTCGGCTGTATTCAATACGAGTTTAAAATATAATTTTTCTTGATTTGTAGGTTATACATCCCTAAATCTACCGATAGCAATAATTTTTTTTGTGTACTTGCGTTCCACTAAAATTTTCAGTTGGTTATGGAGAAAAAATGATCTGGAATATTATTATTTAATAGTTTGTGCAAAAGCATCATCGTTGTTTAACTCAAGCCAGAACGTTTCTGGTGTTTTTCCTAATGTTTAATAGCTTTAACAACATCCTTTACAGTAAAGATAATTTTTTCTTCATATTCAACGTGTACTTGTAAGTAAAACACCATGTGCCTTTGACCACACTGCGCAAATTCTTGTATTCGCCATGCTGCTTCCATAGAACTTCAATAACGACTCTCAATATACTGAGAATAGTATGTATCTTTTTTATATTCAATACCTTCTTTTTTAAATTTAGAAAAATTCTGTAATTATCTTAATGAACGGATTTGACAATGTATTTCATACTTTAAAAAGATGCACAAAATTTACCGTTTGTATTCTGGCTATCCATTTTTAGTAAAAGACTTGTTTAATATGAACATTTTTGGAAATTTTTTACTGCAAATCAGACTTATTTTGTTAAAACAAGGAGTGCTATCAGTATGTGGTCTATGTAGAATATTTTTATTGTCCAATTTTTGTAAGAATACATATTTGTAAGGAATCTCAGCCTAGATATATTTGGATACATCAAATTTCCAGCCGAAATACAAGAGTGTTGATGAGGAGGAAGAGATTGACACGTATGCAGAAAAATAAGTTGATTCTCAAAATTTCAAGGGTAAAATAGAGAAAATAAAGACGTTGGTGGATACCGTAGGCTGCTACGGAAAAGCACCACAGCATGTAAGAAAATTGATAGCAGTAAATCCGTTTAGGTTCGGTTTAAACGGGAAACCGTTAAAAACCACGAATTTGGTGTAGCATGAAATTGAGACTACAACAAATAAGCCAGTTGTAGTCAGAAGATATAGGTAGCCACAGGTTATAAAACAAATCATCAGAAGAAACATCAAAAAATTAGTAGATTTAGACGTGATAGAATCGTCGACCTCTTCGTATAATTCAAATATATGGATAGTGCCTAAACCACCGGGACTAAATGGCAAGAAGAGGTGGCTATTCGTCACGGATTTCAAGCAGCTAAACAAAATAACAGTGGGAAGCTGTTACCCGCTACCCTTTCAAATTGACATATTGGAGCACTTGGCAGCTGCTGAGTTCATCAGAGTAGTCGACTTGAAAAATGGCTTCCACCAAATTAAAATTCGGGAAGAGGACGCACACAAAACAGCATTTTCGGGACTTGTCGGCAACTACTAATATAAACAAATGCCAATGGGATGCTCAGAGTCACTAAACACCTGTTTGAGGGCTATAGCACCAGCTTTAGCGGATTTACAAGAACGAGAAATGAAGGTGTACGTGAATGACATCATGTTGTGTGCAGCAACACTCAAAGAGCACAAGGAACGTTTTAACACATTAGTGGAAAGAGTGGCAAAGGCAAACATGACCATAGAACCAAAGAAATGACCAATTCCTAAAGAAAGAAGCAAAAATACTTGGTCGTGTGGTTGGAAATGGTAAAGTAAAGACAGACCCAAAAAATATTAAGGCGGCAAGAAAATACACCAGACCGACGAATGCAAAATAGATAAAGCAGTTTCTAAGATTCGCCGGGTATTACAGGAAATTCATAAAAGACTACTTCCTGTTCGGAACCCGCGTTTACAGCGCCTAACTTCAGTAAACCTTTTATCGTTACGACTGACGCATCAGACTATGCTATCGGCGCAATTCTCAGTCATACGATGAAGAGCTACTGGTGGTAGTGTTTGCAAAAGAGCAGTTTATACCTTATTTATACGGTAAAAAGTTCACGTTGATAACGGACCACAAACCATTGAAGCATTTTTTCTCGTCCAAAAAGCCGGACATTCGAATAAATAGGCTGAAAGCTGAGATACAAGGGTATGATTTCGATATAGTATACCGTCTAGGTACTCTGAACAACGCATTCGACGCACTTTCATGGTAGTTGTGAGAGAAGGCGAAAAGAACCCGGAACTACTGCGTGCAGAGCTGTATCAAATGGCAGATGAACAAGAGAAAGAAGAGGGGTTGATGTGTGACGGTCCACTAGCTCGTATATTTAAAATCAGAACAAAAGCAAAAGTACAAGTGGACGGTAAGTTGATTAAGAAAAGAATAGAATATTATTCAGGTTCGTCAGAAGATAAACGGAAATAAAAAAACGTAGGGATGAAAAGTGTTCAGAGGAAAAAGAAATAAGGGAGAAAAATCAACAAGTGGAAGAGGAAATCTTAACGCAAAGGCCGAAGAACCAAAAATCAGGACACATGAAAAAGGTATAGGAATGGATAAAAGGAGTACAGAAAACAAGTATACCTTACGAAGTAATAGCACAACAAACAAGACTTGAGCAGAGAAAGAAAATACAAAGGCAGCTAGACACACTAAACAGACTAGGACCAAAATTTTTTATCACCCCAAAAACGACCACACAGAGCAAAGAGACAATAGCAGTCAACGGTGAGGTTCAGTCAGAAAGAGCCAAATACGAGGACTTGGAGATGGTAAATCTACATTAAGAAGGGCCTGAATACAGGATGGATGACGAGAACAATGATGGTAGACACTCATTAAGTTGCAGTGCTCTAGGGGATCGAATAACCAGACAAGAAAGCCCAAAAGCGTCGAATTATTCTGCTGGTGTTCTGGAGGGTGAGGGTGATAAAGTTAAAAAAAAAGTTTTCATCGACATGAGGAGCAAAAAGGTGGGTGACAGACCAGGAGTCAGAATTGATGTATGGATAGAAGGATATAGTGGTAGCGACGTATACATAGATGATAACCAACCGAAGGAACAAGATGGAAAAGCAAAAAAAGAGGATGTAAGAACGAAGAACAAGGGTAAGAAAGAGAAAAGTGGGAGTAAGCAAAATGGGAGTAAGAAAAACGGGACCAGCAGCGAGGAAGCCAATGTTTCGTGGGATAATCAAGAAAAAAGACTATCTTTAAATCGTGACAAAACCCCTATAGCATCAGTTGACTTTAGCAATGATGATCTAGGAGAAAAGGGCACATACGTTTTAAACGAAGCGCTTAACGAGCAGAAGCACGGATTAGATGGAAATTTAGCAGAGCCTTAGAAAGAGTGGTAGATAGTAGATATTAGAGGCGATGGTAACTGCATTTTTACAGCCTCATGATGTTGTTTGATTTAGATTTGACAGCTCAACTGTTGGGACAATTTTTGCTGCATTCGAAACATGTTGATGACTGCATCGATCCAGAAAACTCTAGGATGTTTCCAAGACAAAACTGCAAGTCAGAAGATGGGGAATGTATTTTTGTTTTTTCCCAGGAATTACAAAAAAATATCTGTGTGCACTATATATATAGAGATGGACCGCCAATGTGTCAACATTACACGGGGATGGGAGGAGCAGAATACGAGCACATGTTGTATGAGCCGGAACATTATCAAGCGCTCTGAGAAAAACGGCAAAAACGCCGTTTACGAATAGGGATGATGTCGTTGTTTGGGATGTAAGAAGAGCAACACTAAGAAAAAAAAAGGTAAACAGGTTTTCAAACACGGGGCAGAGAACAAAAGGGAAAATCAGGAAAAGAACAATACTGATTACAAGACTAGCGAAGAATCAGATTTTGAATCAAGAGAGAAACATGTTCCAGAAAAACGCAATCTTTCGCTACCCCCACTGGAACCACTGGATAAACCAAGTTCAGTGGCGGAGCCAGAAAAATCGGAGATACCGGAAATTAGATAGACGATGAGATCGTTGAAAGGGAAAAAGATAAAGAAGTGAACGACAAAGATTTGTCAAATACTAATATATAAGGACATAGTAGTGATAACACTACGGACTACGACGAGGTTAGCACAACCATATCTGGTCTAGAATGGTACAGAGCGTGCGGAACGTGGCTACCAATACAAAGACCACCCTGAAAGCAAGAAGAGAGTAAAGATATACCGCCAATTAAAAGACTGAAAAAAATAAATTAATACCTGTTCAGATACCTCGACAACATCGCTTTCTGCATAATAACGGAAAACATATAGGACACAGAAGTCATGGCTGCGCTTTAGGAGAGAGAATACATAAACCCAGCAGCGATACTTAAGGAGCATAAAAGGGTTGAATACGTCACTCTATCAAAAGCAAGAAAAGTGTCGAGGATGAAATAAAACGAAAAAAAGCACTTTGACAGTACAGTATTTAAATCGGATATCGAGAAATGTATATCGTCTCTAAATCAAATCATGGGGTTTAACAACATAGTGTCAGTAGGTATTATTAGAGACCTTGTGAAATTAATCGCAGCACAGTGGGATTATTTTGCAGAACTGTTCGAGAATAACTTGAAAAGTGTAAATGTATCAGCAGTGTTACATTTAAATAACTTAACAGTGCCACCGGCAGAACAGCTGTTCTAGGTGCTAAAAGAATATCACGAATCATCTCATCTATGGGAGGCCACAGGGGCATAAGCCAAAGGGATACAACAAAGTCGCGAAGGATTATTATTGGAGTAACATGTGACCAGATATGCGTCAGTTTGTGTTGGGTTGTAAATCATGCCAATGTAAGAAGCTCGTTAGGTTAAAAACAAAACAGGCGCTCAATATAACAGCCTGATCAGAAATCTTAGCTGGGCGTTAGGTCGGTCCTACTTCAGCTGCCCACTTACCCTACTTGCGGCCAACGTTAGCAGAAATGTGACGGTAGAACTACACATTAACGGGGGGATGGGTCAGTCCTACTGTGGCTGCCCAGTTAACCTACAAGTGTGGCAAGTGTTTGCATCCAGATGGTGAATTAATTCGTTTACAAAACTGAATAAAACACATAAGATTGAGTAAAACTCAGTAGATAAGTAAATGAAAAGCAATTTTGATAGCTTCACTGTCAGTTAGGTTTTATGTTTTATTCTTTAAATCACATGTGACTTATTTAAAGAATAAACCTAACTGACAGTGTAGCTATTGAAGTTGCTTTTTATTTGATTAATACACAAGTTTCATGCAAAAAAACGTTATCCTACAAATTTGAAAAAAAAAAAATATCTAAATATTTGTTATTTAATTAATAAAAGGCATAGCATTTAATAATAATAGTCACGATTTGGAATTTTTTTATATAATAGGCACATAATAAGTGCACACATTTTGTGATGTGAATTGATGTTTTTTTTTTGTTTACTGTATCTTGCTTATCTTCCCCCTGTCTATTCCTTTGAATTAAAAAAATTTGATCCTAACGTTGGTAGAACATGGGTAAATACTATGTTTATCCTCATTAACTTTGCCCTTTTTAGATGATTACAGTTCTTTGATTTTTGGTTCGTTGACAGGATAGCGTTTTGCTTTATCACTCATTTACATTAATTTTCTGCAAAACACACTCTCTCTCTCTCTCTATATATAACAGGTTAAGTTGTCGTAAACATACATATATATTGCTCCGAAATACCCTCGTGTTTGCATCAATTTTCAAAACAGGGAAAGTTAGGTAGAACATAAGAACCTTGGCCCCAGGTAACGCCTCGCTTGAGCCCCGTTAAAATGTATAGGTAGGCCCTACCTTGGTAGTCTACCTGGGACTGACCTAACTAGTGGGGTATTCTAGCTAAATTTTCGATTGGGAGATACGCCAAGTAAACCGTTTCAATAAATATTGATCGATTTTTATGGCCCAATCAACAAACCATCTGCACACGTGCACACGGCAACAGCCACATATTGTCGATCAAAGATTGGTTTACAAAGTATATAATTTCGGTACCAGTAAAGAGAGCAACTGCTTGAGAAACAGCTTATGCACTTTTGGACAGAGTAATATAATACTTTGGCGCACCAGATCAAATTTTCATCGATAGCGTCGCACACTTTCAAAACAAATTATTGGAGGAGTTCGCAAGAGTATTCAAAATAGACAAAATGGGCACCACAGCTTTTCTAACACAATGTAATAATGCAATAGAAATAATACACCACACTTTAACGAAGTATCTATAGGCATACGTAGATGTAGACGACCATTGGGACGAACATCTGGGGATGTGCATATTCGCGTACAATACGACAAAACACTTAGCTACGGGTATGGCACCTCAAGAGTAATCTAAATAGACAAGAAAACGGGAACGATTTATACGATGCATCGAAAAATGGATTTTACGTGAGATGTTAAATTGAATAGGTACTTATCTTTTCGATGATGCACGTGGCGGCTGACGGCGAGATCCTCCCGTTGTTGGCGCCAATGACAAAAACCTTGTTGAACCGAATCACCTGCGGCTCGTGATGATGCCAGTCCTCGTAGTCCTTAATTCACCCGTTAACGATGAGACGAAATCGCAACGAAATGCGAGAGAGAGAGAGAGAACGGAACTAACAGCGCGACACTCAAAAGCACATGCGATCAGAAAACTGTTCACGATACTCACGATCACGTCGGAGTCACCAAAAAATGTAGCACTGAAAACCGGATGCCACTCTGTTGGTTGCGTCAACACGATGAAGCCAACTGATTTGTTAAGTTATGAGGAAGACGCGATGAAAGTAACAATTATTATATTAGTAACACACAAAAAGGAGAAAAAATAGACTAAATAAAAAACACTTGAAGTTTAACTTTACACGTCACATTTTCTTTTAATTTAAACGGAGGACAGGATGGAGTTAAGGTAAATAAATACGCACTTTTTATGAGCCACAAGAAGATGTATTTGTGACTCAAAGGAGGAAACTCTTGCGAGAAAACCCCCTCGAAGAAAAACGACCGATACAATGGACAACGATATAAGACAAAAATGAGAGAATGATCACTCGACGAAAATACGTATGTGTGTGTGTGTAAGTGAGTAAGTGCCCGTCCGCACTGTGTTCGCCCTCACGAGGGGCCTCCAACTTCGATTTCGATGCCACGGTTCCGTGCGGATTTTCGCCGTGGTTGTTTGCTCGCAGCACGT
>JAPYYV010007371.1:0-13856 GCA_030522625.1 Copidosoma aretas | reverse complement strand
CTGAAACTCTTCACAGCGGTATAGAAAATGCTCACCTTGACAGTAGTAGCATTTTTGACGTTTTTCTGCCTGGTTAAGCGTAACATGGCTTTTTGACTTCTCCTTGACCTTGGAGGCCTCCACAGATGAACTAATGATCTCGAGCATTGATATGCGCTGCTCTATAAAGGTCTTGAGTTGAGCGAAAGTAGGTGAATCCGTTTGAGAGCAAATTGACGACTCCCATTTGCGGAAAGTTCGGGCATCGAGCTTCCGGACAGTGAGTGCAACGATCAAATCGTCCCAATGGTCCGTGTATCATTTGATATGCTATGTACAGCAAGGTATTATTCGAGAATATTCGAGAAGCTATAAGAGTCTTTCTCGCTCGGCAAGTCTTTGGCTGCGAAAAGGCATCATAACAATAACACTGACACTTTGAGCACTGAATTCTTAGAATTCAAGTAAAGAAAGTAAATGTACAAGCGATAAGAATAAAATTAGAATTATATGAAAATATATACTTTAAAGCTAGTTTAATCCTGAACAGGTAGCATCGTTCTAAAATCGCGCTCGGTCCCAGTGAATCTCCGCAAAGGGTAGCGCGCGTTTTACTCGTTGGGATGATTGAAAACAAGGAGATAATCGTTCCCTACAATACTCCTATACCTGGTATATAAAGTGCAGTTGTTTCAGTAGTGAACCCTCGTCTTGATGTTTTGCTAAGATTTAGACGTCGTAGATCATTTCCATTTGTCTGCATTGGAGAAAACATCGTGGCAGAAGTGTTATTGTGGAAGAGTTACTACAGAGTTTTCAAATCACATGCGTGTACCATAGAAGAAGTAGATATTATAACTCCAGGGTTTATACACAAGGGGACTAAATGATATCCTTGTAGGAAATTTTTCGAAGCCAAAAATAACTCAAACCCTTTGCATTTGTTGCTGTATTTACAAAAGGCTCGGTATGCACTTATGGCGTGGTGTGAGTTCGATATGAATACTGTATCAGACAGAAGAAGATTCGTGATATGAACTGTTATGTGTATGAGAAAAATATTTTATAAACTTGGGTAATTTGTGTGATTAGTGTGCATCATGATATGTGAAATGGAAACTTGAAAAAAAAATCGAGTGGGTTTAGTAGTGGTAGTGGCCCAAGTGGTATGGGCAGTGTTAACGTTACCATACCCTACCTGCTCTCTATCAAAAAAAGAAAGGTGTTTCTTACTGATTGTGGTCTTACAACTTACGCGCAAAGACAACTGCACCTTTTGCCGGCCGATGATGATAGACCACGGATACAATTACCCTTGAACTACGAACCAAAAGTTCTGTTTTCTACAAGTGGAGAGTGCAGTGGCAGTGATAGTGACATTGATGTAGTAAACTTTAGCAAATATATCGATGTGTGTGACGAAAAAACTGATATTGTTGTTCGCAGTGACAATGACTATATTGACAACAGTGATAGAAAATGTGACAGAAAAACTGTGATTGACAATAATTACGAACTTGAAAGTGATTTTGACAGTGTTAAAGAAATTGACAGTGAATGTAGTGATCTATCTGTAGGAGTAGAATTTTTCACAAGTAGTAAAAGTGCTGTTTTAAAGTATAATAGTGATAATAGTGATATTTCTGTCGGTGTAACAAGTGACACTCGTGTTAATGCCATACGCAGTGATTTCGATTCCGTGCGATACGTAAATGACTGTGAACGATCGGCAGCACCCTCAAACGATGTGTATAAAGGATTTTCCAATGTCGAATATGACTGTGGAATGTGCGATAAAATTTTAAAGACTTTAGTGGCTGGATACTTTAATAAAAAAGTCTTGCGTGGTGATAGATGTAAAACCTATTGTAAAAAATACTACAGACAACAACAAAAAGGATCACGCAAGTAGCGGTACTACAGGGGTACAACCAGTTGGTTATGTCCAAGATGTGCCAACCGTATAAGCAGACAATAATGGAGAAAAACGTAAGTAATGATGTTGTAAAGTTTAAATCTAACCATACTATTAAGTACGATTCCACTAATAACACCCACTAATAACCTTGCTACGACACAAACAAAAGAAAACAATCTCCAGCAGTGGAGTATTATATATTAAAAATTTTTTAGAAACAATGCACATACGTCGATATAAGTAGGTGAGTACGTAGTCCTACTCTCTTTGTAATTAAATCGCGTGAGAGCGCGGAGTATCACTCTCCGCGCATACCTACACTATGGATGAGCCCGATGACGCACGACCGCTCTGGCGCCGAGGCCGATGAGAGAGGGGGGTTTGTCTGGGTCTGTCCATAATGTTGTAATAACTACTGTGATGAGATCCGTGTGTCAACCCAGCATCAAGAGCGCATCTGCTACAATCTCGCAGTTTCTTACACATTTTAAGAAAATTAGTTGTAGCAGATGTTATTAGAGTAACGACGAATTCTCAATAGGTGAACAACGCCATCTGACACTTATTCGAAGAAATATGATTCCAGAAGGTATACTACGCCGATTTCAGCACACGCTGATTCCAGCACACCCCAACCCTTCGGATATTCACGTGACTGTACACGAACAGATGTAAGCGTGCTCTAACACAGCGATCGATGTCCAAGTGTATGAATATACTCGAATAGCCGCGGCTTTGCACGAACCATCAGGTGGTACAGCTTACCCTTTCTGCTAAGTCTGTAAAAGCAAGGGTTATCGTGTGCGCGCGCGCGCGCGTGTGTGTGTGTGTGTGTGTGTGTGTGGATGAAAGCACAAACCATACGCTCTTATCTGCGAGGTAGAACCAATAACTTTTGTCTCTCCAAGCACGAGCATACAGTCATATATAAACACTGTTGTATATTGTGCATATGCATACACCTTTTCATTTGAGTTGATGAATGGTATAATGTCAAACTAGCTGATCCTTTAGGCACAGCTTCCCCTCTCCGCGCAGCTTGTAAAATAAAGTGATATGTATGGATAAGAGCCGAACCATACGCTCTTATTATAAGGTACAAGCAACAATTTTTACCTCTCCAAGCGCAGGCATACATATATATTAACAGGAAATTCTTGATGGCTTGGTGGTTAGCATGCTAGCTTCCTAGCCTGACAGACTCGAGGCAAAAACAGGTTCGATTCTCGTCGAAAATTTTTCGGGAATTTCGATTCTCGGACTTTTTCGGTGGGAAAAGTACCCGTGGCGCCGAAAATACATTCTTCCCGATTCTAGCGGACTGAGTGTAGTTTCTTCTAATGATGCCTGGACCTGGGGGGCAGTCCCTCCTTGGGAAGGTCGTTGGCGCGCCTTGACGCTGGGTCGGTAGGTTCCCGCTGGCAGTAGACACTAAGCCAATCCCTGTCATGGGAGTCAGCAGCTCATCGACCGGGCCGATGCATCACCGGCGAGTCTCATCCGGGAGGGCCAACACCTGGGCCAGTTCATCCAGAGAAGTCGTCGCTATCAGCCCTGCAACTATCGGTGTGGCTGGGCTGAAGATATATGAGTGAATTCTCTTCGCTCATAAGTCTGATGCCTGACCAGAATGTGTTCCTCTCTCTCTCCCGTCGTCCCTAAGGCTGCTTTAACACGTCAATATTCCGAGTTCTGCCCTGATGCGTATAGTACCGACCAATTCCTTTCTTGGTCTCATTATTGGTCATCGAACTTCGCCGTTATTTCGCATCTTTTCACTATTTCTTTGCTTCTATCTCTTCATTCCTGTTTGAACACCTATATCAGAGTAATAGTCCATCGTACTGGCTCTCTTTTGGTGAGGATGGTTTTAGTCGGTAGGTACCCGTGATGATTAGCATCACGTATTATTATTACATTATAAGCTAGGGTAAATCTGACAGTACATTAACGGTAGCTATGTACGCACGTAGAGGCGTCATTAAAAGATCTCCTCTTTCCCGCTATCAAACCAAAAAAAAAGAAAAAAAGAAATATATATATATACATATGTATGTATATAGTAACACTTTTGTAAGTATATACATTTAATTTTAGTTCATGAATAGTGTAAAGGAATAAAATTCGTAGGAATAAATAAAGCGTGAAACATTGATTTGCTAATTTTATCTTAAATAATTTATTTTGGATTAAGAATGTAATCTTTACAAAGTGCAAGAATCGCGTTAACAAGAATATTAACTCGTCACAAGCATGTTAACTTTAAAATGACAAATGTTGTCGATCTATTGTCTTTATTCCAAGCATAATGCTCTTTTTTTTCCTTTTTTTTACTGATAATGGTTGGCAAATTCGTTAAGTCGATCAATAGTGGTAATTGTGGCATTATTAAAGCCAGCTAAGTCCGATTGGTAGTTAAAAAATCGAGAAAATGCGTCGACGTGTCCTTAACGGGTGAGGGTATTAACGTGAGGTCGATTATCAACGGTGATGCATCAGGTGGCGATGCGGCAGGTGGCGATACAGCGAGCAGTATTGCAGCCAGTGGTGATCTATCAGGTGGAGATGCAGCAAGCGCAGATGCAGCTGATGGCAAGTCGATGATCAACCACGGCGTCATCGAGAGATTGATTGATGTTGCTACCCTTGATGTTGGCGTAGTTGATAGCGGCGATGTCAGAGGGAACTCGGCTTAACGTCCAGTGATTGCGGGCTGCTTATCGAATCTCTCCATGAATTTGGGAGTGGGACTCACCAATTTTGGCAGCGGCAAAGGTAAATCCAGGAATAAGGGCGCTAAATGATGATCGACAAATATTTACCAAAACATGTCATTTTCGTCGTTGCCAGTGCCTTGCAGATACTGGTCTATTTGATCAAGCTTCCATGATGTCCCTGTTGCTGGCAACGACAACATGCAGCCACTTGTTGTTGATGATGGACCCCTCTGGGTTGCTGGTGAAGACTTGTTAGATAGAACCTTACAGACTTCTATTTCAACACGTTTCATCTCGGTCAGGGTTCCTTGGACTGGACAAATGCGAGCTATGACGTTGAATAATAACTTTAAGAGAGGTTAGCTTCTTTTCATATGGAGTTGAACTGCTACTCCACTAAATTTCAGTACTAGAAAAGGAAATAACCACTTCCAGGCCCACCTTCAATGGCGCACAGCATCACACATGCACAAATTCATAAGCGGAGGCTACCCTGCATTGGACCATCATTGTGCAAAATACATAAGTAGGGGAAAACTGTCTTCTACATTTAAAATACTCCCACCTAATACGCACATGCGCATATGTGCAAAAAAAAATAGCCTGTGACTCCCTTCGCGGTGCAAATAGAATTTTTCACTTCCACGACAGTTGTCAAGGAAGCAACAAGTTGGAATGAAGGTCAGCAGTAGCAGCAGCACCTGAAGCAGCATCCCAGTGGTCCATAAGTCTAAAGCAGCCAGGTAACATAAGAATCGGTCAACGATACTTCTCTTACTCAGGAAAATTTTATAATTTTCAAATATCCTTTTTCTTCTTCTCCTTCCGTATACACTCAACCGAAACTATCGTCTCGAAAAATTTCATATTTTTTCAACTCATTTGCATCTCACTTCACCTCCAACAAAATGTTTCACCTTTTTTCTTCTTTTTTTTTTTTTATTTTTTTTTCCGTAGTTTATTTTATACACATCCTTTATATGCTGATCAAAAATTTCCCATTTTCTAACTAAAAATATTTTACGTATTCTTCCAACGCCTTCGCAGCTCCGTTTACCTCAAACAATTTTCTTCATTCTTCAACTGAAAATGTTTCCCATTTTTTTTCGTGCAGTTTATTTTACAGCCTACATACATATGTTGGTCCAAACTATGTTTCGGAAAAATATTCTACATATTTTTTTCTGTCATCCTTTGCGCTCCACTTTACCTTTTATGATTTTTCTTCATTTTCGGATAAAAATTTTTTTTTTGCTTCGCATGGTTCAATTTTATTCCTACATATGTGTAAGATTTAGAATTGTGGTTCCAAAAATTTTTTTTATTTGCTGACTAAAAATATTTCATGTCTTTTTTCGTTTTGAGCATATCATTTCAGTTTGTGCGTGTTAGCTAACTATCCAGCCCTAATCTTCAATAAATCGACACATCTGCACCAGCAGTAGCCGAAAATAAAACAAATCGAGGTAGAGAGAACGAGAGAGAAAGCACCCCGACGGACAGTAAGAGTCAGAGCAAGAGCGCACCCAAGGGACGCATAAGGCAGAAAGGCAAGTGATATTTATTATTATAGCAACAAAATCGCATAAAGGTAACTTTTATTTTATTTCTATACTATTTTTTTTCTTGAAATCGTTAAAAAATTTTGCACATTTTTTTTTCATTACAATTGATTTCCTTTGTGGATGAACTCACGGGAGTGCTACCACCACTACTCTCGCCATGAGAATCATCAAATTCTATATTGAGGCTCTTTGGGGAAGGTAGACAGCCCCAAAGGGAGATGCTGCCCCCGCCCGCACCGCTAGCAGCAATAGAAGCAGCATCAGCAGCAGATAGAGCAGGAGAATTAGTTGCCACAGCAGCAGAAGCAGCAATAGCTATATCTATGCCACCAATATCGTGGGATGAGTACATAAGATTGCTACGGCACCCACCACCACCGCCACCGCCACAAAGGTCACCACAGCTGACATCATTACCGCTAACACATCTACCACCACCAGCATCACCACCCTCAGCACTGGCGGCACCAACAGCGTCATCACACTTAGCGGTGGCGCCGTCACCACCGCCATCATCACCACAGTCTCCAACAGCACCACTGCCCGCGGAACCTCCAGCATCACTACTCTCAAAACCGCAGTCGCCAACAACACCATCACCGACCTTGACACCGCCAACAGCGCAACCATTAATTGTGCACTTATTATCGGAAAATGTCGAGGAATGGGCCGAGGAAGACAAGGACGATTTAAATCAGAGAGTAAAATACCTTCTAAAACAACAGGAGCTGAAATTACGAGCCAGCGAGACGGTCAGAATGATAAGGACGTGCGCGAAGTTGGTTGAAAAAATAGAGAAGGAAGGTGTGATAGAAAAAAAAAGACAAGATGCTTGAATAAAAAAAAGAGGCTACAAAAAAAGAAAGAAAGCCCAGAAAACGGAAGACAGATGAAGAGGATGTTATCAAGAATAAATCAGCAAAAAAAGAAAAAAAAAATTTTAATGATAAATACATTGTAATATATTGAAATTTTTTCTTTAATAAACTCACAAATTTTTTAAATCTTATTGATTGTTTTCATTTAAAAAATTTCCACCCAAATTTCCTTGCAAAAATTTTTATTTCTAAGTAGTATAACATTTAAAAAAAATATATTAAAATGTTATATATATGTAAGGAGAGGGAGAGAGAGAGAGAGAGAGAGAGAGAGAGAGAGAGAGAGAGAGAGAGAGAGAGATAATGAGAGAGGGAGAGAGTACTGCACTATTACACTCAGGTGCTTGCTCTCCGATTCTCTTCCGCTCTGTATTACTAGAATCTGATGACTATTTTCTATCCCTATCTCTTTCTATATATGTACATATGAGCAATTCCATTGAGGTCCGGCCACTAGGCGCGTTCGGTGCATCCCAGTAGAACACGCTCTGTTTAACTCGCTCACAGAGGAAGATAACTCACTAAAAACAATATTTAAACACATAAATCGATAGATTTTCATCTGCTTTTTCCACTGGTGCAATAGGTTTTTAGATTTAACCTTTTTTTTTACAGAGAAAATCACGATTGTATTTCAAAGCGTTATAGCTGGAAAATGAATAAAAAAAAATTTTTTTTCTTGCACTATTCAAAGGAGCAAGTCTTAAACTACAATCCCTCAAATTATGAAGTTGGTAATGTCAAAGATAAACGAGTGGTAAACAATCAAAAGTGGCAGTGCGAGGTCGGGGATATATATATAGCACGTATTTCTTCAATTTCTTGGTTACGAGCGCGGACCTCTACGGCGTTCCTATGCTTTTTCTATACCTATAGATATCAATTTGACCACTCACTGCCGTCTTCGTTTGTTTACCACTCGTTTATCTTTTGCCCTCCCAACTTGGAAATTTGAGGGATTGTAGTTTAAGAGTTGATCTTTCGAATAGTGCAAGAAAAAAAAATTTAAAAAAATGCATTTTTCCGGTATAACGCTTCAAACTTCAACAGTGATTTTCTCTGTAAAAAAAGGTTTACTATCAAAACCGATTGCATCATTGGAATAAGAAGATAAAAATCTATCGATTTATCTGTTTGGATATTTTTTTTAGTTACTTATCTTCCTCTGTAAGCAAGTTGCACGGAGCGTGTTTCACTGGAAAAATGCACCGCACGCACATAGTGGCTGGACCTCAATGGAATTGCTCATATACGGCAGAGCTGAGCGCATGGTGCTTGCTCTCCGACTCTCTTTCACGCTGCCAAACCTGCATGACTCGCCGGTCTGATGCCTATATTCTCTCTCTATCTCCTATGTACGGCAGAGTCTAGCGCGTAGTACAAGTATAGTTTTAGTATACGATCTCAAGCATCGAGGCATGTACAAGCTTAAACTATACGCCTCTCTTAATGTCCTCGCTTTACTACCCCTTCCTTGCTCTACGACCTCTTTTTGTATGTCTCTATGATAACCAAGACCATGCTAAAACCATCTTTACTATCACCCCACCCCCACAACCCCTTTCCTAAACTACCACTATAGATCCTTTTTCCATCCCCACTACTGAACCATGAATATTTAAATTAGTGTGTTTTGCTTGAGTGGCTCATTTAAACACCATTAGTCGACCGCTGAACTTCCTCCTGCATGTAAGTCATAGCTACTGATCAGCATTTCAAAGATTCTGCTAATTTCCTACGGCAATCGTATCAACAAGTGATTGATAGTAAAGTCAATGCTACTCATATTCGAAGAGTGTTAAACACTGGTCATACCATTCTTTATAATGACAATATTTTTAGTCAGTGACATGATTTAACGACGTCAGAAAAACAAAAATTTCAATCTTCTGTGGCTTTACTTAAAACTGCTATACAGCTCCTTTACGATCATTTGGAAGTTGTAGAGGCAACAAAAATATTCATGAATGAATCAGACGTTTTTGTATCAGACATTGAGCAGAAAGTAATAGCAGCAGTTGAGGCATTTAAAAATGAACCCGAAATTTTCATATCAGAAAGTAAGCAAAACGTGGAACCTGCGAAATGCGTTCAAGGTAAAGGTATAGAAGCGGCAGCAGTAGCAGCAGCAGCAACAGCAGTTCCAGTTGTTCAAAATGATGTACCTGTAAGTCTAGATGATGTGAATAGTGCATTTGAAAATCGGATCACAACAGCTTTTATTGTGAATTCAAAACAGTTGGACCTACAAAAGTTCCTTAAAGATGCAGAACGACAGTTTTTGAAACAAATACAGCGATTTCTTAGTGAACACGGATCATTAAAAGTAAATACAGCGTTGGTAGCTGAATATGCAATAGTTAAAGATAATTTCAAGAATGTAGATATAGAATACTCCAATACAAAGTTGCAATCTATATACCGGTTAACAGACTTCAATGAGTGGTTTGATGTGAATGTACAAGAACCAATAGGAAAAAATATGGATGATTTTAGTGATAAAGACTTGGGCTCGTCTTTGCGCTCAATTTTAAATTTAGTTGTGAGCATTAATAAACTAAATTCTATGCGAGGCTGCTCATTTATAGACTTACCAGATTATATAAAAAAAAAAAAAATGCTTGCGTAAATTTGTCGAATAGAAACCTTCAATGCTTTAAATGGGATAGAAGAAAAGAAATCCCAGCGAAAAGAAATCCCAATCGTATCTCCAACAATGTTCTGTATGATAAAGAGTTAAAATTTAATGGAATGGAGTTTCCTGTGAACCCTAAGGACATTGAGAAATTCGAAAATCAAAATAAAGTTTCGGGTAATTTATACTTATTAAAAACGAAAACGATGTTTACAATGTCTTTTCTAGTTACTTAACATCGAAAAAAAAAAAGAAAAACACGTGATTATTCTGCTTATTGAAAGCTTTAACGTAGATTATGAAGAAGATGACAATAAAAAAAAAAGACGATAATTTTAACGAAGAGTATAAATATTATTATGTTTGGATACAAAATGTATGTCGCTGAGTGTGTGAACAATTATTAAAACATGGACTTGCAGTAAATATATGTGATCGTTGTTTTCACTATTGTTTGTCCAAACAAAAGTTTTAAGAGCATAAAGTGGATTGCAAACTTCTAAATAAGTGTAAAATCACACTGCCATATAGAATGAATAATGATAATATACTGCAGTTTAAAAATTTTACTTATAAGAATAGGGTACTTTCCGTTGCATATACAGACTTTAAATGTTTATGAGAACCTGTGGAGAGTGGCCGTGCCTATCAAAGTCACGAGGCATTAAGTATTGGTCATTTTGTGAAGTGTTCTTACGACAATAGTTAATCAGAATATAAAAGTTACAGTGAAAGTAATGAAAATGATGAAAAACCTGCCAGATGGTTTGTAAATGCTCCCTATCTTCTTGCTCTGGAACTAGAAAAACTATACCAACATCCACTTAAAATGATAAGTTTGACACTTGAAAAAAAATTCAAATATGACATCGCGTCTTTGTGTCATATATGTAACAAACCTTTCAGCTTTTTTAATCATGAATATTCTTGTTTGATAAATGTATATTTTTATTATTTTTTTCGTTTTTAGTTATCGCGGTCCCGCTTATAACAGGTGTGATATTATCTGTCAAGACTCGAGAATGATACCTGTGATTTTCCATAACTTAAGCGGATATGATGCTCATTTGTTTATAAAAGAACTTGCGACATGCTTTCCAAGGAAAATTCAGCTTTCACCACAGACGAAAGAAAAGTATATTTCATTTACAAAATATGTGGAAGGAACTGATACTACTATTCGATTCATCGACTCCTTTAAGTTCATAGCTTTGTCTCTTGAAACATTGTGATCTTATTTATAGGAACATAAAACACTAATCAAAATATTTTTAAATGATGATCATTATACCACAGATCAGATAAAGTCATTAAACAAGGAAGGTGTATACCCTTATGATTACACTTCTTCTTTAGAAAAACTAATGGAAAACAAACTTGCATCAAAACAGAGCTTTTACAGCAGTCTATACGAAGCTCATATTAGTGATGAAGAATATAAGTATACTTTAAATATCTGGAATACTTTCAATATTCAAACACTTGGGAAATATTCCGACTTATATTTGAAGACTGATGTACTGCAACTTGCTGAAATTTTCGAAAATTTTCGAAATAATTGTCTTGAGGAATATGACTTAGATCCAGCTCATTATTACACAAGGCCTGGCTTAACATGGGATGCAATGTTAAAATTTATGAAGGTTAGTACTAAGTACAATTTTTTCCCAATTACTTTTAAAACTTACATGCTATTTTTATTGCAGGTAATACTAGAATTTTTGACTGATATTAATATGGTTATGTTCATCGAGCGTGGTATTCGAGGTAGTATTAGCCTGTGTTGTATTCGATATGCAAAGGTCAACAATCCCTACATGAAAGAAAGCTATCAAGCCAATAAGAGTGAAAAATATCTCATGTATTATGATGTTAATAATTTCTACCGGTTGGTTATGACCAAATCTTTGCCTTACGAAGGTTATAAATGGATTGAAATGTTAACTCAATGGGTATTCTAAACGTGGCAGATGATACTTGGATCGGTTTTATACTTGAAGTCGATCTTAAGTACCCTAAAATTCTTCACGTAGCTCATAAGGATTTACCTTTCTGTGCTAAGCACATTGCACCTTCCGCATCTAAGCAAAAAAAATTAATGACTACGCTGTACGATAAGAAACGTTATGCGATTCACTTATGCGTGCTCAAACAGGCTGTGAGTAATGGTCTTTGTATAAAGAAGATTCACAGGGTTTTACAGTTAAATGAGAGTCCATGGTTGAAAGAATACATAGATTACAATAGTGAACAGCGTAAAAATGCGAAGAATGACTTTAAGGAGATGTTGTACAAGTTATTCAATAATGCTGTATATGAAAAGACGATGGAGAACGAACGAAAACGTACTGATGTCAAGCTCATTAAGAAGTGGGAGGGGCGATATGGCACTGAGAGTCATATTGCTTGACCAAATTTTCATAGCTGTGACGTATTTGACCACCATTTAGTGGCTATACAATTATTTCGTACTGAGATCTGCATTGAAAAGCCAATATATGTTGGATTTAGTGTCTTGGACCTATCCAATACACTTGTATATCGATTTTAATACGATTTTATAAAAAATAAAATTGGAGACCAGAGCAAACTTTTATACGCAGATACGAATTGTCTTGTGTACAAAAAAGAGAACAAAAATATTTATAATATAATGCGTGAAAATATCGGAGAATTTGACACATGGGACTATCCTGTAAATAATGATTTTAATATGCATCGTAAAAATAAAAAAAATTGTTAGTCTTATAAAAACTGACTGTAATGGTCAAATTATGATGGAATTTATAGGATTGAGATGTAAAATGTATGGTGTGAAGATTTAAAATCAAAAACCATTGACGATAGCTAAAGGTGTTAAAAAATTCATTAGTTAACGTTACGATAACCTTCGAAGATTATATTAAGTGCTTGCATGAAAACTGTAGCATGATTCGAGAGCAAAAAAATATAAGATCACAGCAGCATCAGCTCTTTACCGAAAAAGAAAAAAAATTTTGTTGAGTGCGCATGACGATAAACGCTATCGTTAACCTGGACATACAGATACCCTACCATGGGATCACTACAGCTTAGTGGAGGGGGATTTAGCAAACCTAAGTAAAGTGCTAGGATGGGAGAAAGCAGTCAATCTGGTAGAAGAGCCTGAAGAGAGGGTTGCTGCTGTAGGGATGCCGAAAATATAGGAGGTAGCTGCAGTGGAGGGGTTAGCTCTAAATCAGGATGTGTCCCAGCCGGCAGAGCTCATTATATTCTATACCAGCAGTTCAAGTAGGACCAGACTTAAAAGACAGCAGAAGCCATCAAGCGACCTGGTATCACCATCAGTAGTTGATTCTTCAAACAATACCGATACACCGTCTAAGAAGCCTCGATTTATAACTGGTAAGAATAATTTTATTTTTCTTAAGGTACACTATTTGTTTCATTACATTTTTCTTAATCATAACATGCACTAATGTTACAGATAGATCTCGCCGAGCTGAATAAGACCGCCAACAGCAACGGCTACCTTCCCAACAAACGACTTAATGAGATAGAATTAAATAAAAACTACATAGTGACTAAACTTAGAAAGGTTCGTACGAGATTCGAAAGAAAAATATTTGCTGAATTACATGACGAGTTTCAAGTCTTTTTAGCACATGAAATAGGTATAAATATCTATGAGAATAAAAATTTCTGTAATGAAATGTTTGAAGCAGTAAATAAATTTAAATCATTTGTCTTGCATAATGGAAACCATATTGTAATTACTTATGCATAAGAATAAATAAATGAAAAAAATAGAAATGTATGAAATTGTTGTTGCAAAAAATGCATCTCAATAATCACTCTTTACAAAAGAGTGACATGCAAATTTCATCTCTGTATGATATTAAAAGTGTACTCTAACCTACATACGTGGGATTTCTGTCATTATTACGTATAAGCAGATAATATAGAATACATCTTCTACTACATTCGGTCAAATCCGACGTTTTCGAGCCCAGAACTATTTCTGCCGAAGCGTTAGTTATGCCCCCATGAGGCAGGTGGCGTTAGTGTCGGTGTTTAACAGCAACCCAGTGTTGGGTAAAAGGATTGTCCCTTACTCCCACCAGATTCGGAACTTTCCGTTGGAAAAGTTCCGAAGCCAATGAGAGAGGAGCTAGCCTGGAGAAG
>JAPYYV010007370.1:0-27617 GCA_030522625.1 Copidosoma aretas | reverse complement strand
GCTAACACTTAGGGGTTTTTTTTTGTTTACAGATCAGTGCAGCAGCTGCTGCTGCTGTTGCATCTTTCGTACGAGCACCGAGAGTTCAAACTTTTGGCCAAAGACTCGTGTATAGGGTGATGAAAAAAAGTAAAGAATAACTTGTAACTTTAGGCTCCCAACGAGTGTGAAACGAAAATTTTTACCGGTGGCTGGGGAAATATATTTGAAAGCGGTTTGGGAGCCTGTGGAGGAAACTTGAGTCGCTCGGAGGATAGTGAAATTGCTCTAACTGATTGATGTTAGAGTGTGGGTTATTGAGTCTTATTTTGCGTGTATATGTTCTGCGCGAGTTTACATATGCTCAATTTGTATCACTTTCATCAATTTTTTGCTTTCTCGACTATATTATATTATACATATGAGCGATCGAAACACCGGCGTAGTAATGTATTTTTCTATCCCCATTTGTATTATGGAGACTCTAATTTACAGAGTATGCAATTTTTAATCAAAAAATAATCCTCTTGCGTGTAACCCGAAGCTTTTATGTTTTTTTTGTAAAACAAAAAAATTAATTGTAACGGCGACAAAAACATATGCACCACAAACACCGCGTGTACATTTAAAGTATCGCACTGATTAATCGAAAATTTAACCAGCGCGCGTTCGTTCGGTATCCACGGCTACAATTTCCTTTTAATTACGTTTCCGAGGGCATGTGCACAGCGTTCGCGGTGCCCCCGCGCGCAGAGGTAACTTTAGCCTCGTAAATATTGTCACTCGATTAAATTCCCATCGGGTAATATCAACCGATGTCCTTTTAAAATACCGGTAAATCGCATCTCGATTTTCCGCGCTTGTTCGTTACACGTATATTTTACGTTTTGAAAAACGATTCGCCGTTGGAAAAGTCCGAGCGTGCTACAATGAACGACGCGCCGGTACGAAAAACGACTCATCTCCGCGTTCAAAAACTCGTCGAAGCTCCGTTTATAATAGTACATTGTTGGTCCTCAAAAAATCAACGAACACCAGCCGATTCTACACAGAACCGTAAATTAGCTCCTCCTGCACCGCGTGTGCAGCAACAGCACCTCGTCGTCGGAATTTACGATGTTTACACCGGTGATTCGGCATCGAAGAAGGGGCCCAGTATCTTCTCGCCATCGTCCGGGCCAACCGCTGCGGCGCACACAACTACGATCCGGGCGACGCATAAATAGGGGGCGGGGGCGGGGGGGGGGGGGGGGGGGGGGGGGGGGGGGGGGGGGGGGGGTCCCGCGGGCGGCTCTTCTTTCGCGGCGGACGGAGAAAGGGGGAGACCACCCGAGTATAACGCATACCTATGTATACGGAGGACGAGCGACACGGGCTCGTTCGTCATCGGAGCGGCTCTCACCGTGTGCATGCGTACAGAGCGCGGGCCTCGAAAGAAATAGAGAGAGAGGAACTGGTTTCCTCGTCTTCCTTCTTCTTTCCTTTGCGCCCATCTCATCAACGCCATCAGCGACGACGGCCCGCACTTATTAGCGCCGATCTTCGTCACCTTTCCGGTCCGCGGCACTCGTCCTCCCCCGTCCTCCGCCTCTCTCCGCGGAAGTCTCTGCCCTGGATTTTATCCGATGGCGGGCCTTTGTGCGGCGTCTTTGTCGTATTATCGTCCCTGAAAGGTGTGAGAATCAGTCAACGAGCAATTTGCACGTCTACATCATATATACGTCGGTTGATTGCAACATTATGGTTTTTTCCGCGGGTGAAGAGTTTTTTTGTTTTGTTCGTTTTCATCATTCACGGCTCAATTTTACCGATTTTTCGTTTTTTCAATTCTATCCGTGTAAAATCAAACCAGAGTATCTCTATCAATACGGTTGCGCGAGTGAGATACAGATCTCCGACTAATGATAGGGAACATTATTCACGCGCTGCTGCTGCTGCTACTGCATATTTGTTTATGTAACATTGCGGACGGTTAACTAATAGGACCGAGCTCGCGAGTGAAATACTCCATGCGCCGAAACCGATAACGATGACCAACGCCACCGGCAGATTAACGGCACGCGCGCGACGAGGAATTCGCCGGACTGTATAATGTACGCGCTTCTCTCTCTCTCTCTCTCTCTCTCTCCGCTTGATCCTTCTCCGTCTCGGTTCGTCTTTTTTTTTTCTCCCCGCGCAGTGTGCGTGTACAGGTATAAGCTGGTTCGCTCCTTTTTCGTCGCACGCCGCGAGAATAATCGGCCGCGATTTATCGATTATGTTACACGGGGGGGCTGCTCGTTATCGAATACACGCGCTCGAGCATGTGTTGACTTTTAATTGAGGCTCGTGCGGGGGGTATATAGGGAGAAAGCCTATACTCGTGTTTTCTCTGCGAGCTGCGAATGCCTACCGGCGTATTATAATAATATGGCACACGGGCGATTTTTACTTTTTTTTATTTTTTTCTTCTGTCCTACTCCTTCTCTCTCTCTTTTGCCTTTAATTTTTTCAAACGAATGTTTGTACGTTAGTATACAGTTTGTTCTTATCGCACTAGCGCAGAAGCTGTAGTGTTGCAACAGCGGTGGCAGCAGTAAATGTTTTGGCGCGTACGAAACAATCGTTACGAATTTTGCTCCAGGTTTTGATTTTTTGTGAATCACGCAAGCGAGCCGGTTTTCAGTTACGTGGGCTCGGGTGTATAATATGCTCTAATGATCGGTTTATTCCATCACGGAGCGGGGATTTTTTGAAATTATTGTTGCTCACCGCGCATTGATTTGGTTTTTATATTAACTGCGGTAAAAGTTGCACATATTCTCGTTGTAATGCATCGAATACCGAGAGAAGTGCCTCATGGTAGATAGAAATGTGATTACGAAATATCGAGCTAATTTTCTAACGCATTTATTTCATACGTTATCGTTTAATTACACGCTCAGCCTTGTAGGTCGAATGTCGTTTTATACTCCTACCTAAGACCTATAATATATCCACTCCAAGTAAAGGTATTGTCGAGTCCGCGACTGTGTATCATGATACAAATAAAACCACAGTTTGTTCCACATTCTTGTAATTCTAAATTTTTTTGTTTTTTTTTCCATTCTTGTTTGAAATCACAAAGATTATTTTATTTAAAACTGTACGTAACATATGGAGAAAAAAAAATTGGTAAACACAATTTTCATAGCGTCCTTTTGTATTTTTCTGGTAACTAATGATGAATGGGATAGCCGGGGCAAAAAAACGCAAAAATCGTAGTGGTGCAGTAACCTTAAGGTATGTATATACATACCTGTAAGTCTACCTAAGCCCCCCAATCCAGCCCGAGCCGTCCAGCACCCTCAGCCCCTGCCGGAATTTTTTCTCTCTCCCTCCTCCTCGTCTTTTTGTTGATTTTTTATTCTTCCTCCCAGAGCTCCGTGAGTGTCGTATGGATTGCTGATGTAAGGGGGAGAAGTCAATTTATTGGGTAACCAGTAGCACCTAGTGTGGCGAATGAAGTGCCTGTAAGACTCGATGCGTTGATAATCGTTGATAATTATATGCGGGATTAGGTGGCAGCTCGAAAGCATAAGTTATACGATTGTTCTGCTGCTAACCAAGATGTAGAGGCTACTATGACTCTTATAGGTGGCGAGATGGCGAAAGTTTAAGTAAACACACCTTTGTTTCTTAATCCCTTGTATCTTACTTCGAAGCATTTTATTTGCCTCTATCCCGAATTTTTTCTTTATACGTACTTTTTATTTTCATATAATTCATATCCATATCTTCAAAAAAAATTTTGATAGACTTTGAAGCTGCAAGTAAGTTAGTCTTACTGTACTTGCCCACATTTTTTTTTACTTTAAAAATGATTAGAATTAAATTTACATATGTTAAAAATTCTCAAAAAATTTTTTATAGTTACAGGTAACTAATGCATTTTGTGTAGTCTATAAATGAAAATCATAAATATTTATTTATAAACTCCATAAACATAAAACCGTGTGAAAATGAAAATTTACATCAAATCGTCATTTTATCGGCAAGATCAAGACAAGATCAAACCAAGACAATATTCGTTGGCACAAGATGTTCCCAAAGTCGAGATTTTCCGAGATCAAGACAAGATTCATTCAAAATCTCTGATTTTCTTGATCTTGTCTAGCGCTAATCCCACTGACCGATTTTATGCTTATACCCCAAAAAAATATTTGATTCGTAAAATGTAGCCAATACATAAGAAAAATAAAAAATTATGGATCAAAGCTACGTTTTCCATTTCACCCAAAACAGTGTTAATGTTAAATTGCATCAACAATAACTTGAGTTTTTTTCTTGATAAGATTATGATTTCAACTCATGCACTCATGGTTGCTAAATTTTTTAGGACAAAATTTTAGTATAATCTTTCCATGGTCGCATTTCACTGTGGTTTTAGCGTTATTTTGAAATTTTAAATTAACTTTTAACACTCAATATAGGCAAAGTTAGCGTCAAATAATATGAATCAGGATGATATTTTCTTTTTAAAATATTTGTTTATTTTTACAGAAAAATCAGAAAAATAATGCCTTTGTATTTCAACGAAAATAATCATTTATTCGGACAAACAATTTTTTCTCTTCTCTTATTTTTTATCAATTTAACTGCACAAACTAAGTATGTGCAAGATGTTGGTCTAACGACCCGAAAAATTTTGAATCGAGACGAAACATGACAAAATTCTAATTTCATCTTGTCTTGGCTGTCTAGCTAGAGGTGAGGTCGAGAACGCCCAAGATTTCTCGTCCATATTGAGGTAAATTTCGACTTTAAAAAGATTTCTCAGCCTCCTTTCGCGTTATTAAATCTAAACAATGTCAGAAGCCTTCTAATTAGATTCGTACAGACATGTCAACTGTATTGAAGATCATCAATTTCTTAAAACAGGATGAGAAGCCTCGCAAAATTTTTTTATCTTGCATATGCCTAGCACAACAATCATCACCAGAAGCAAAACAATGACAATTACTAAAGTTAGCTCAATTATTGTCAAACTATAATAAGTACTGGAAGATAAGTGCAACTCAGTGCGGTATTTCAACGCACTGTCAGAATTGGAAGAAAACTTTAGCACATTATTGGTAGTCGTCGTATCAGTAGTGATGGAAGGTAACACCGACACATTATCGTTCATCGACGCATTATCAGGATCATAAGGCAACTTAAGCTTATGGTTCGTCAACACACCGTCAATCATTGAAGGCAGCTCTGGCTTAGTACAGTTGTTCGACGCGTAAGAAGCGATGCAAGGCAAATTTGACACAGTATGCTTCTTCGGTATAGCATCAGTAGTGGAAGAAAACTTCATCTGAGTATAATTCTTCGATGTACTATTAGTGTTAGAAGGCAACTCTGACACAGTACGATTATTTGGCTTACTATCAATAGTCGAAGACAACTCCAGGTTGGTTTGATTGGTTAATGTTGCACTATTAGTGTTAAAAGGCAACTCTGACGTATTGCTATTTTTGAATGAACCATTTTTAGTAGTTAAAGGCCGCCATGACTTCTTATAGTTCTTAGACGGAATATCACCACCGCTGTAATAATGAAACCACGGAGGCAATTCATTGTTCGTTGACGCACCATCAGTGTTAAACAGAAACTCCGAGCACTTCTCTGACGCATGAGAAGGGATGCAAGGCAACATTGGCGCAGTACCATTACCGTAGTACTGATAGTCTTTCATTTGAATATTATTAAGTACAGTAAATTGAGCTGGCCATGATTCAATAAACCAGAGGTTTCCTTTGTTGTCTATGATCGGGTCGGACGTAACCTCCATTAATTTGTCATACTTGATATTTTGCCTTGTTGTCTTCTTTTTCAAATCCATCTCATAGATGCGCAGATAATAATTATTCAGAATGCCATACATGATGTCGGTGTTAGATATGGTAATCCCTGTGGCCATCCCGATGTACGGTTCTCTAGGAAGCAACTCGACCTCCTGATCAATTCTCAAGCACAAGCTTTTATGCTTGATACAGCGTGTAGGCAACTCATAAATTCCTTCTACATCCGATAGCAAGTAGTAGAGCTTTTGAAAGCCTGCATTGTCTGCCGATGACAATGCCAAACGGCGAGGTCTGAAACTTAGCTGGACTTTCCAAGAAGAGAGGTTCTCAAGTGAGAAGACGGTAATAAAGTGATCATTATATTCATAACTGATGTAGGCAAAGCCCCCATCCTCGTGGTCAAGTAAAATGCTGCCACGTGCAGAATTTTCAGAGTGAAATTTCACAGCATCAATAACTTTATGCGGGAATGTGTAGTTCATGAGCTTCTTGCCCCCGTCTTCAATATTGAGGATCACCAAACGAGAGGGGCACGTAACCTTATTGGTCCGCTCGTTGTATAAGCCCCTGTCCAGCACCCACATTCTGCCATTTGGATCGATCTCGATGCCGTCGACCGATTGGAAGCACGAGCATTTATTGGTGAAGCCGAGGTTACGGCCAGCGCCACTGGGGCACCTCCTTTCAAGCGGTTTATTGCCAGATACATACTGTCATTCCAAAAACGTATAGTCCATACGTGTGTATTATGTATACCACCATAGGATCCACTATTCTCTGCTTCTTTGTATTTCTCGTAGGAGGGCCAGGTGTAATTCAGGCCTTTTTTCCAGTCGAATTTGATTTCGGAGAGCTCCTCTAGCGGTTCATACGGCAAGGCCAAAGTCAAAGAACAGAGCGCACTCGACATTACCGTGTACTTGAGCAACATTTTTTTAATACACACCTTAGAAGGGTACACGGCACTTGGTGTATTACACATAATGTATGCACAAAAGCTTTAGTACGATTGTATGTTAATGGACAGAAGAGCTGCTACTTATATTTAAATGAGCGGTAGACCATTACTAAAAAATGTACCCAAGTAGAGTGTTAGTGAATAGCATAGTTTTAGAAGTTTAGTCATTATATGTCATTGCAAAAACCAGCGTTTAGTTTTACACAAAGAGTACTTACAAAGAAAGAATAAAGAAGTGTTCTTTTAAGAGGGGATGACAATTAAACAATATCAAAATTTGTATCGCTAATTGTTTTTATAGGTAAAGTATGTGATTAACATTTTTAATGAGAAATAAAGGGAGATATACTAATGAATGACTAATGTATAAGTATATACTTTGGTTGGTTTGGAAAAGTTTTGCAGAACATTTTTAGTGACACATTCTAGTACTTTTTCATAACTCTTGCAGAATTTAATATCAGGCCGTAGTTTAGATAAATTCAGAGAACACTTATAAAACAGCGAATGCTACCTTTTCTTTACATTGAACCCCAATCTCCCAAATGATGCGTATAAAAAGCTCATGGGATGGGATTTTTACATATCAGTAGCTAATATTGACCAATGCCAAGATTTTATTGTCAAGCAAAAACCTCGATACGATGCTGGATTAATTACGAAACAGATTTGGAAAGAGTGGACTTGTGATCGAGACACGGTAGCCTAAGGTAGTTATTAGTCCAATTATTTCACATCTCTAGAGGAAGTTACGTGATTAATCGTAGCCCCATTAACCATTGACAGACAAATGTCATCATTTATTCCACAGCAAAGAAAATGCCAGTACTCCAACGCTCCAATTTTATAAACCTCGTGTCAGTATATTTACACCTGCAATCAGTCATTTTTAGCGAACAAATCGGTTTCTCTCTCTCTGTCTGGAGAAACACTAACCCCCCTATCGTCACACCGGACTGCATTGCCCAACACTTTATCCCGTTTTCCTTGTGCAACCACTACGTCCTGCACGTATATGTGTACACGGTACACAGGTATATAATATGTATCCGAGCCCCCATTCTACATCCACACTCCACCGCACGACTCCTCTTTGTTTCACCCGCGTCTCCGGCTCTCTTCTAGTCGCTCGCTCACTTTAGCTGTGATAAAGCCTGCAGGACGCGATCGCGCGCCCCTGCGTTGTGGAGAGGCGCCGACGCGGACTCCGCGCTCTGGGTTACAGCAGCCGCGAGAGATCCGGTACTCCATCCACCCGCTGTTGGTGTACTTTGTCGCTTTTATGCTCCTCTACGTACATATAGGTGTGTACACTCTCGCGTGTGTGTGGAACTTGCGAGTGGAACAGAGCGAGTACGTGAGTTGTGTTTTGTTTGGGTTCGATAAATTTCACAGCGGCAGAGGAGGCGAAAGGGGGGGAAAGGGACATTAGCGAGGAGAGCGTGTATGTACGATACCAATATATACATATATACACGTCCACCGTATACCGAGAGGGCAGAGTTAATGTCGCGGAAAAGGACTCGGTAATCCGCTTGCGGTCCCGGGCAGGCGACGATTTCACTGCCGAATACTCGACTCCCAACTCTCTCTCTCTCTCTCTCTCTCTTATTCTCTACTTCCTTGTGTCTCGATCTTGTTTTTTCTTTTTTCACTGCAGCGTCCTGTGTGCCCCGCAACCGTATACACACACGCTCGCTTGCGCACGCGAGAGAGGGAGGGTTAGCAGGATACAGCCAAAGCCGAGTGGACGTGAGAGCAAGCGGGTTTCTAGAGTTACTTAGTATGGAACGCGCCCGGAAGATTAGTGGGCCTTCCTCCCTCCGGGGTATATAAGAGCTATAGGGAGCCCCGCCGTAGCCGGCCGAAAGAAAAAGGAGGATCGCCGAGACAAACGTGCACTTTGCGTCCTGTAATTCCCGACCGTTTGTTCGGCATTACGGGGCAGCGGGCTAAAGTTTTTCCGGGACCACCTCGTTCGGTCCGCGCTCGATTGTCCCGCTGGGCTCGATGCGTCGCTCCCTCGGATGGAGCTGCCTGCAGGGGTCGTAGTTGCCTAGCTTCGGTTTTAACTTGGTATGGTTGGTCAACCACCTTACTCGTACACATTACTCATACAGAATGTAAATTGTAAACGGATCGCTAAACTCGCGACGTTGCCAGGTTCTTCACATAATATGTAAATCGTTTTTAGTGCTTTTTTATAAATCTACATGCAAAAAGTACATGGGTTGAAACTTTGCACAATTGTTCCTCGAACATTCTTCCATCGAACTCCTTAAATTGTATCGACCTGTATTATTCCTCTCATAGGATTTACTGCGAATTCCGTAACTGTTACATAACAGCAACTTAGTGTTGACCATACTGTGCTTTTATTTTATCAATTCTTGGAATTTCGGCTCGCAATACATGTTGCAAAACTAGGTGTGAGTTCAGTACAGTCCGAACATTAATATCGTCAGTTTTTACAATGAAATTATATCATGGTTCTTTGTGCTTATGCAACGTCCTTAAATCAGACTCGAGCCGATCGGGCCAAATTGAGCTTTCGTTTCGTTCAAAGGGTATACAGGTGCGCGCATTACCTTCTGATCCTTTTATAACCGAGTATCATTATTATTCCCGGGCAAAGCGTTCGAATTCATCACCCGCGAATTCTTCGGCGAGAGGTCAGTTATTAGCGCGCGAGCGCCGCACGAGCCGTGCGATTAAAAGTTCGTACTCGCGTCTTGCGAGCGCGCTAAGCAGCTTGGGCAAATCTGTCGTGAATTACGGCTGGCGCAAGAGTAACGGAGCGCGGCTTATGTGTGCACTTGCTCGCGCTCAGCGTATTCGGCGAGTTTCCATCGCGAGCTTAATTATACTTCTTCTTCTACCCCCTCCTCCTCCTCCTCCTCATCCTCCTCCTGGGTGTGCAAATTCTAAGCTCGAGCTTGTGCGTAATCCCTTCTTGATCGTGTATATATATACATGCACGGTAAGCAGCAGCAAATTTGTTTGCTGATATTTCGGTATATCGATTGGAGTGACGATAAAGTTCGATTAGTTAGACTACCTGTGGCGTTTGTTTGTTCCCTGTGACGCGGATTACGTCATTCCGTTCTATTGTTCGGTTATATTTAATTACAAGCTTGGTCGTAGTGTCACGCGTTTATGAGTTATCAGTAAAAAGCATTCGGGCATAATAGTTGTACAACACGAGGGCTATACGTCTATTGTTCGGGTAGTAAGGCGGCTTATCACTGTTAGAAATGTAAAAAAAGATTAGAGTAAAAAAATTCGTTACTTTCAACAAAAGTCCGAAAAATATCTTTACAAAGTTTAGTGTACATTTAATCCCTTATGGTCGAGATATTAATCAAACTATATTTTGTTTTTAACACTGCAGAGTATTGTAGAAAATTAATGTTTTCGGACTACCTTACGTAGTCAACAAAAAAAATTATTATGAAATCGAAAGGATCGATTTGAAAATGCTCAAAAATCGTTTTTCTTTAGGGATAGTATCGAATCGGTTCCTTGTTGTCGAGATACCGACAATTTTTTCGTGAAATCATCGATTTTTCAAATCGAATCGTGATTATCTCTAGGGCTCAAGTTCCGGTTTGACTTCCTACGTACTGTACGTCACGGCGTGCTCAACGATACTCGACTCGCCGAATAGACGATGGCGAACGATCGGTTCAATGAACCACCCCCGAGCGACCCCGTCACATTTTTTACACTCTACCCAACTCGGACACGACATCCGGTCCCATGTACGAGCCGGCCTTTTCTCTTCTCGTTTTCCTCGGCAATCCCGCGCGTTCTCCTTTCCTCGGCCCTTTCCTCCCGTCCGCTCCGCTCGACCTCTTTCGTCCGGCCGAACGACTCGAAAGCGCCTTTGATGTGGCGCGTTTTCTAACAACCCGCCGCAGTTCATCACCCAAAGTCGTCCGGGTGTGTTCGAAACCCCTTGGGCTCCCCGCAGCTTTCTCTCACGCCTGCTCCTTTTGCGCCTCACTTGCTCTCTCTCTCTCTCTCTCTCTTGCGAGTAATTAGTACTCGCGTAATTCACTTGTTAGGGCTATTAATTGTCACTTCCTCTTCGACCCCTGCTGCTGGCATCTTTTAATTTAATGGCTCCAATTTAATTGTAAGTCGGCGCGGAGAGTAAAACCGTACAATAGCCAGCTCGATCTCAAAAAGGGAAGAAAAAAATAAAGAAACCAGCCCACACCTCGAGAGGACTTGACGGTGGAAGGGAGGGGGGGGGGGGGCGATGAGAAGAAAAGAACGTACACTACGAGCTCCCTTCCCGCGCGCGCAATACGATCGGCCGTTGCGGACGGAAACGGATCGTATAAACCGTAATCCCTTTCCATGCGCCTAGGCATTATATTACGGCGATTCCGTAAACCCCCGTGCGCCGCCGTTGTACTCCTCGTCCTCGAGTAATCTCCTCTCATCCGTCTTTTTTGCGCGCGAAATCTCGAACGGAGGAGATTTGACAAAAAAGAAAAAGAACGAGCTAGGAAAGAGGAGGAGAAGCGGATGCAGCGCGGAAAGTAGGGTGTCTGCGAGACTAATCCTCCACCTGACGACGCGAGACGTTTATGGTTCGGTTGCGCGCGCTCGGCGTTTTCGCGCGTACTTTACGGCGTTACGTGCACAAGGCTGGGCTTGCGGGTGCTGATACCGCGGGTGATGGAAAAGGCAGCGAGCCTGCGAGTTACGTTTTTATATATGTATTATGTATGAAAAAGCCTCATAGTATACTTGTCGTAAAAGCGCTTGATAAGAGTTACCGAATATTTTAACTGTAATCCTCTCACGAAGATCACTAGTGCTTCGTCATGATCTTTCGTCTTGAACTAAACGTGTACCGCTTATTTGAATATAAGTAACTGCTTTTCTGTCCATTGACATATGATTTTTTAATCACGCATTCGTATATGTACGCTGAATATGATACATCAAGTTCCAGTGTACTTACGTAAGATGTGGATGATAAAAAGGGAAAAAAATGCTGATCAAATACGGGATAACATTGAGTGTGTAGTACTCTCTGGTTTGACCCAGAATTTCTACGGTGTCTGATTCTATTGGAGATATAGCCTTACCTAAACTTCCTACGAAGAATACCCCGAAGCGGTCAAGAAGGAGTACAATGTGGAACATGGTTGTGATGAAACAAAATCAGATTTTTGAAGGATGACATGTACTTGGCGGTAGACTGCAAACCGGATAACATGCCGTTGTTCAGGCCGTACCCTAACTAGGAGATGCGAAAAATTGATGGCAACTGCTCGCACCTTTAGACCGTCTGGGATATGGAGAGTGACCGAAAGGGTAGGATGTCGGTACCGAACAGCGGCAACCTCGACAAGACCAGTGTCTCCTCCCGTATAGTATAGTCTTTGACCTTGCGGGAGGGAGTACGTGAGGATGATGGCTGCGCGTATATCAGTGACAATGGTAATAATAATGGCTCTATAATATTTTTCTCCCAGCTAAACCGCACGTCTTGAAACATCTTACTTAGTTGAGGAATCGAGTCTGACATTATATTCCTTACTACACAGTATAAGCATGCCATCTTTGAGCTTGATCTAAAAATAAATAAACTTGAGCAGATGATTTCTTATAAAAATTTTTATGAAAAAGTAATGGTGTACTGCTTAAGTATATACTCAACTCAATACGATCAGCTTATTTCACTTGAAAAAATTCGTTACGTCACAGACGATTTGGATAAACGTTACTCAATAATTTGCGTTGTTGAAAATTGTCTAAAAAATATACGTGATTCTCCAATTCGTGGAGTCAATCGATCTGAAATTTCTCATGTGTATTTTCAGAAAATTGAGAATACACCAAGTAGTGTACAGCCTTTGGATTTGACGATATTTGGAAGAGTTCATATTTAATTTAGTGTCGCTAGGACTGCTAGAGTTTATTCCCCAGAAAATATGGAATATGTCCACCTATCCCACAAAAATGTCAGAAAATTGCTCGCCTTACTTGCATTTTAACCAACTTTGAGTAATCTGAGTAGTGTCGCGCTTTGAGTTTATTTTGGTTCAATGAAACTTGTTGAAAATTAGCTGATGTTGGTCTCACAAGTACCAGTTCACTGGGTAACGACCAAAAACGTGTACCTATTCAAGATAAAATGCATAAAGCTGGTATTTTGGACGGTACAAGTTTAACAAAAGAGTATTAGCGCTCGGAGCTGTCTGTCAGTAGAACCAGACGAATTCAGTAAGACGCGTCTTCAAAGATAACGACAATAAAAATCCGTCATGGTGTGACTCGCGAAGCTCCTGTGATAGCAATTTTCTCCCTTCCAAACGAATAACCGAGAGTACAAAATTTTCCGGCTCCGCGAGCTCCGACGCAATAAATACGCGAGTGACGGATGCACATGAATTTGCACATCAAAGTCCTCGGAGGTCGCTTTGAGTCCGTCGATGCTCGGGCGGCGGCGGCAGGGAGGCCCGTGCCATATTGGCCAGGCACGGACACACGCACCGAAGACACGTGCAGTACACCCCCGCGACGTAGCTGCCGCTTCGCCTCGAATCAATCCGATTCCTCGGCGCGGTCAGTCCGCGGAGGAGGAGGAGCTATAGGCGGAGAGACGTAGACGGCAGTTTTGTCGGACGCGCTCGCTTTTGGGAGGGTCGTGCAAAGTTTGCTCATCAGCGTCTGCGCATCGCGCCCCGCGGACCGCAAAACCCGGGCCCGAAAGGAGGAGGAGGGGGAGGCCGGTATTTAGGCGGATGGGAAATTCGTACTGCACCGCGCGCCTCTCAACGTCGATGCCGCGTCTCAGGGATAAGCGAGAGGCGGGTGATTTGGAGAGCGGCGCGCGCGTTTGATACCCTCACACCCCGCTCTCTGTGCTCCGTCCGTTCGTTCGTTCTTTGGCGCAGAGAACCGGGCGCTCAGGTTTGCACGTATATGGTAGAGACACACACACACACACATAGATGCTTGCGCAAAAGCAAGGAGAGCGCGAGCTGCCGCTCCATAGTCTCTCCCGGTCTCACGATGATCTCCGAGCGATAGCCCACTGACGCGAGAGCAGCTCCAGCACCACCACTGCTGCTTCTATACAGACGATCGTGAATCCAAACTCCTTCGGCTGCCGTGATCCCGAGAGCCGGAGCAGAGCCGTATGCGCGCGCGGTGGTGGGGAAAACGAGAGGATGAGAAACTCCGAGCGAGCGAGGAAATTGGTTCCGGGGGTCCGTCCGCTTCGGCCCTTTTTGTCGTGGATTTAGTACTCTTACCGAACGCAAAAGTTATAATATCGTTAGGATAGAAATAGGGGAGATGTCGCTTTCTGATCCGTCAGTTGTGTCGGGTATCTTCGTTGATTTTTATTCGTCTGAAAAAAACAACAACGAGAAATACAACCCCAATACTGTTAAAAAATTTACCGGACGGACCTGCATGACGGATTCGAAAATTCCGTCTCGCATTCTCCCCACCCAGGGTTACAGAGAGACTAGCCAGGGAAAATGCTCGAGAGAGCGACAAGAGGCGGCGAGAGTGGCAGCAGAAGGGAGGAAAAAAACAGCCAACTGGATGGGTCGTGATGTACCCGCGGCGCTGCTGCAGCGTCCCATGTATCTGTACACCCACCCGCGCGCGGCCGGCAAACTTTACGGCCCCCTTGTCCGTCGCTCCGACGGAAGCCCCTCGGCCGCTGCCGCGACGGCCGCGACAACGATTTCCGGCCCCCCCTCGCGCGGATCATCGACCCTTCCTGCCGATGATTTTCGAAGCCGAGGATACGGTTCGCACGCCGCCCCCCCCCTGCCCCCCGCCCGTGTCCGTCCCTACCTCGGGGCCCACATCCCCAAGGCCCGCACGGCATTAAGCAAGCCCACCTCCAGCACCACCACCGGTCCGCCGTGATCTTCGTAGCGCCCGACGCGAGGGGCCTTTTTAGACTTTGCGCGTTTCCTTGGTCGGGTTTCGAGTTTTCCGCGCTCTCGTCTTTTTTTCCTCTCTCCCGCTCTCTTTCTTCTTTTGGGAGCACGCAGCAGCTGGGAATTCAGCGTGCGCGTACTGTACTTGCGCAGAGATGGATCGGGGGCTCATTTTTTTCAGCCATCGAACTTTACAATGCAATCTAATCTGGATCCGGTGCAAGACCTGCATGTCGGATATCGAAGTAGTGTGGTACAGAGAAGCGGTATGGCTCGACGAGATGGCGTTGAGGGGAAAATAAGTATCGTTGGATACAACTGTTCGACGTCGCGAGTATTTTTTTTTTTTTCTTGTATCTTAAAGCTCATGCATCACAGTCACATGCTCATCAGGTCACCTTCACATTTTTGCCCTCGTGCGGATCCGTCATCATCCCACGACTTCCTGCTCTTCTTTTGTACTCGCGCGATTCCTTTGTCGCAGCGACGATTCGAGCGGAAGGGATTACGCGTGAGCTTTGATGTGCACCTCCACAACCCTCTTTCCTTCTCTTTCGCCCTCTTGCCTCGTATGGCGAACAGAAATGCACGCCCTCCCAGACGCACCGGGATATATACATCGTACAGCAGTGGACGATCCCTTTACGCGTCCCTTTTTTCCGCTACCTTCTTCTTCCTTCTCCTGCAGCGGAGGTCCTCTTTCCGCGCCGCGTGCATATATACGTGCAGTCTGGATGTGCGTGCGGCGAGAGGAGCGAGTGCCCTCTGATGCGCATCGAAAGGAGATTGCTCGGCGAAGCGATTTGAGACGAGGGACTCGATTGGATGGCTTTGGCTTTGCTTTACCTGGGAAGAGCAGGTGAATTGCAGCGGCGAACGGGGGCGCCTTTTGACCTCTGTCCCTTGAAATATAATTTTTTTTTTTTTTTTTTCTTTCATCAAAGCTGTTGGGAAGGAGGTAGTCTGGTGTCAGGAAGACAGTGTCACGTGTATACATTAAATAGATTTGCGTTTCCACAGCAAAAATATACCTAAGCTGTGAAGCTGTTCGCTACCAAAAAATAGTATAGTTTATTCCGGTTCTTGCTGGGTATGGTTTTTTTTATCCATCACTGTAAACCAAAGTGTACATAACTGTGAGATAATGTTTTCCCGAAAAATTGCTGGATCATACGGAGCTGATGAAATCTTTTATAAAACGTAAATTAGGTTATTCCTACTAATTACCTAGTTTTAAAATCGTGTACTAAAATAATGTTAATAAGGAAATAAATTTTTCTCGACACGTTTGGCACTTTAATAAAGTATGAAACACCACGAAACACCATGTACACCACGTAGTTTCAAAAACAGAACAATAAAACATCAATAAGGCAAAAATAGAGTTAGGCCTTCCTGTAATGATCGTCTTCGACGATC
This sequence comes from Copidosoma aretas, assembly GCA_030522625.1. Lineage (NCBI taxonomy): Eukaryota > Metazoa > Arthropoda > Insecta > Hymenoptera > Encyrtidae > Copidosoma > Copidosoma aretas. Next base: position 11,526 of record JAPYYV010007370.1, on the reverse strand, counting down.
GTTGAGTTGATCGTTGCGTGTTTCATTTGTTTGAGATTAGGTGGTAAAAAACAAATTTTTGAAAAAAATAAATGTAAACTAAATACGTACATAATTATGTTTCGAATTCTGTTGTTATGATGTTTTTCGTCGATTAGTAAGTGTCCTTACACGTAAGTTTGACGTAATGAGACTTCTCTGTGTTTCGAACCACACAGTTATACTCTTAGTCGTGAAATCTTTACACTTCTGATCGAGCAACCGCCTTCGGCGGCTACATGACAATAATATTGATATTATGCTACATTTTTGGAAACTAATTCGATTTCAATGAGTCACTTTCAACGTAGCAAACGAAAAACCAACGAAAATCCAATGAGCACACCCTTGAAATGAATGCGTTCATAACAGATGACAAAAATCGAGCTTAGTGCTGAATCTTCACACCCAACGCACGATGCACGACTCAAAAATCAAACATTCATCCGTTCACAAATGTTACACAACACACCCCTAAAAACGCTGCAAAAAAAATTCATCAATTTGAACCCTCGCCCGAAGCAAACATATTTTCCTCGCAGAACCACGCCATTCAGAGCCCTGCGCACCCGCTGCTTTACTTCATCCTCAGTCGTTTTCCTCATTTTCCTCCAAAAGCCCCAGGCAAGCCCTGCCAATCGACGAGTAGTTGGATAACACAGCACATCCCGGCAGTACAAGCCTTCCACGCACTCCTGGCGCATCCTCAGCTGCACAGGAGGTGGAGTATATGTATGTAAGGCACGTGCATGTAGTCATCATCATCATCGGCTGCATCGAACTGCTCCCGAAGCTTTCAGCAGCAGCAGCAGCGGACCCTTCACCGCGGGAGATCCGTGCACGCGCTTCATTATACATAGACGCCGGTCCCGGTGCTGCTGCTGCTGCTGCAGGCTCCCGTGTACAACGGCATCCCTGACGTTGCGAGCCAAGGTACTAATTGTCCCGCGCTGGCGCATGCACTGCACACACACCGGAGGGAGCCAGCTAAGTAGCTGATCAATTCCTAATGGAATCGAGCCACTCTCGGATCACGACCGGGGCTCTTTGGGGGGGGGGGTGGGGGGGCGGGGGGGGGGGGGGGGGGGGGGGGGGGGGGGGGGGGGGGGTAGTAGCAGTGCGCGTATCGGCTGTAAACGTGATGGGTTCGTGGATCCGGCAGGGTAGCGGGAGGATATAAAAAGGGGGTTAATGGGGGAAGAGAAAGGGAGATGTCAAGGGCGATACGGGGAGTATAGGGCGGATCGCTCGCTGGGACGGAAATGAAGGAACTGTTATCTCAGGTACAAGTCGAAGGATGAAACGATCTAAAAACTGAAAATAAAAAAAACTAAATTGACCATTGTTTCACTTATTTACCTCTCATCGGAAATCAGTTGCGCCCATTTAATCGCTCGTGTTTCAGTGGAAATATCAGGCTGATTATAGTGTTCTCTTTTGTTTGTATCTGACACTCGAGGCGAGCCTCTGTGGCACTACCAGCAGCCTGCCAACATAATTTTTTTCGGCAGCAAATGAAAATATCGAAAACAAAAATTAAGTAACAATTGAATGTATCGTTTTAAATTTTGAAAATTGTCACAATCGTTTTGTCGGTCTCATTTGGTGCTCGATGTCATACCAGGAATACCAGACAGTGGTAATTGGAACGTCAACCTCGTCGTTAAGCTTGCGCGCTACCCGGGCCAAAAAATCCAACGGCTCGGATCCCCAACAACGTTCGTTTGCCCAACAAACCCAGGCGAAGCGGAGAACAACCAAACCCCGCGTTTCGCGAGCTACTAAAACTTCCCGACGGCCGCGCGAGAGACCCCAAGGGAGGAAATAACAGAGCGGACTAGCCGACGCGGGGTTACACGCGCGCGCGTATCAGCTCGCAACATTGCAGACGAAGAGAGAGAGAGAGCCGTCGAAGCGCATTCGTGGCAGGGCTGCGGGAAAAAGACACGAACGAGAGAGAGAGAGAGAGAGAGAGAAAGGGGGACGGACGACGGGATGGGCGGGGGGAGCAAAGTGCCCGCGCAGCTCGGTAATTGCAGGATCGAACCGATTCACGTCTAATTAGCCGGGCGTAATGAGAGAGTGGCCGCGCCGATCCCCTGGCGCACGTATAATATATTATCAGCTCGTGTGTGTGAGCGGAGAGACAGAGCGACGAACACCAGTCCATTCGTCATCTTTCGTTTCCGCTTTGAAGCCTTTGGCACGCGGCTCGCGCATCCTGTGTACCCCGTATGGGTTATGCACACACGTATGTAGTGGCCCGCGCTCTCGCTGCACCGTTACGGTTACCGTCTCTCTTTTTTTTCCGCCCTCGGATCTCCGATCTGTGTATGACCCTGATGCGCCGCGAACATCAGCCGTGCCGGCGAAGAACGAGGAGGGACGCTGCAGGAGAGCAGGGATCAAAGACTCTCCTGACGTCCGAAGGGCCGATGATCCCTCACGCGCGCGCGCGCGGCCGACGTCTGCGATCGCTCGGGTGGATAATTAATAGATGTTTTGCCCCCTGCTTCCTCTTTGCCGTGCGCGATTGGAGCCGCATCGCTGATGCACTCGGCACCGCGCGCGAGTTCTCCGATCTACGCGACGGGACGACCCGCATCAACCGTACGATCGATATAGTTCCCCAACGCGTCCTTCCAACCAGGCGCGCAGGACTCGCTGGAACCGCCACGATGGTTCTCGCAGCGTGGAAAAGGAGGCCAAATGCATCGAGGAACCCTGCGCTTCCCCCGTTCGGACGAGAGTGCCTCGATCTACCGGCAACAAAAGTCCCGCACGAGCGCTGCCGATTCTCCCTCGGGTCTCCTTTCGAATTGAAAAAACTCCGAGCCGCCGTGCTCCCCGCGAGGAGACGAGACTGTCGCACCAGCTCCTATGATACTTACCGGGCCAGCAGAGCAGAGCTCCCAGTCGCCCCGTCTCGTCCCGATGGCCGCGGGCCGATCGAAAGGTCGCGGGCCTACGGGCGAAAAAAAAAAACGCGGCACGAGTCGCGCGACTGTACCTCCCCCGCTGGCGACGGACCGTCCCGATCACCATTAGCCCGCATGCATATACGGTACTGTTGCCGTCCCCCGCGCCGTCTTCGTGCGCGTCGGGAAATTCGTATGATTGCCGGGGCCCGCTTCTGCCGCGCTCCGGCGAGGCTGTTCCGAGGAGATGCGTTCTAGCGGGACGGCTATTTTCGCCGCTGGGCGCTTGGGATTCCGAATAGAACGCTTGTTTGTGCCTGATGAGAGGAAGCGCCGAATTGACTGATGATGCTGTTGTTGTTGTTGTTGTTGCAATCGCCTTTTCCAAGAACTATTAACGTTTCGTGAAAATTCGCATCAGCCGCAGCGACGCCCGTATCGTTACGGATAATATACTGTTGCCGCAGTGATGGAGATTGTTTTTAATTCTTACTGTAAACTTAATTTTTTTACTCAATGATGAATCGTTTCCCAAAATGATGAAATCCTCCCATGAATTTCTTGAGTGGTAAGAGAGCCTTATACTTCGACTCACTTTACTGGTCTATCGTGTTTTTATATGCATTATACGAGTACGTGCACGCCGTCAAAGTTCAAGTAAAATTCAGAGTTTTTCCATTAACACTAACCGGACAGAGTCCCAACGCGATAAAACTCTCGTAAAACAGAAGTATACGATCCTCGGCACTCAGAGCTATTATAGGCCTCGTTCGATTCGATCGCCGCATTGTTCTACTTACCCAGTCATCGTTTTCCGTACATCTCCTACGCTCTTCCATTTAATTGCAGTCTGCCCTTTCGCGGCCGTTCAACCTCTATTCGTGTGTACAAATACCAACCCAGTACTGCTGCTGTTGCTTTTCGAAGGGTGCGAGATTTACTCGGGGCAATTCGTTCAGCCGATAAGCTATCTACAAGAAAAAATTTAGTTTAATATTTTCAGCGAGATTTTAAGTGCATATTTGTCAAGTTTGTTTTTGCTTAACATCTATAAATAGAGATTGAGTTGTACAATAATGTTACTTACCTATGTAATACAATTCCAATCATACACTTCATTAATTAAACACAAATTATTTTAATGGAACTGTCAATCATCTTGTCACACAACAAAATACTGCATAGCTAAAATTAACTTGTAATGAAGTAATAAAAATTGTATCACTTTAATTTTGGAAGCATACATTAAAGTCTAATTTTTCTCAAACGAATAGAATTCACCAAAAATATTTTATAACTTTTTTAAAAGCTCATCATAACTTTTTTTAAAGTTCTAAAAAGTTGGAAGAAAAATGAACTATTAAATAAATACAAAAAAACTTGTTCTTAGATTGGATAAAGCTATTTCCAAACTTATATTTAATTTTATAATAAGTTATTTGAAAGTTTCATCAATACACATTTTTAGAAGTTAATAGGATGTTTAAAAATTTTTGAGAGTAAGATTTTCTCGAAGTTTATTATAACCTTTTTTTAAAGGAAAATTCGACAACGGCAAGTATTGAGAAAGTTTTGAATTGATGCGTCAAAAACGTTTTAAAAAACTTCAATAGAACTTACTTAACTCAACTTAAAAAAAAGTTGTTGTCAACTAGCACATTTTTACTAAGACCTCGTCGCTTTTAGCGGCACCAGCTCGGGCACCACTGTACATCAATTCATAAGTTATCAATGTATTCAATAAAGTCCAACATTGTTTTTTATTAATAAAAAGCATCTAGGTAAAATCAGAAGAAATAAAAATAGATGATGGAAATGACTATAGTAATGTAGAAGTCATCGCTTGACTTTCAACAGTTGATTTATCACTCCAAAGCGCGTTTGACCCTCCCATCTTTTCAAATGAATCACTTTGCGCTTCGACTACCCGAGGAAATAAAAATAAAAAACTGCGAAATTAATGAAGTAACGAACGGGACAGCAAAATAAATGTAGTGCACAGCCGCGTCATGCGTGTGCGTATACACGTATACGATCCGAAAAGAGAAGATTACACGGCGCAAGGCAATAAGGTGTCGCGCACGCACGTGCAGCCGATCGCCAATACTGCAGCCGCAGCGGCTCGATGATATAAATTAAGTAATAATGCCCGCGCCGATATCGTCTTAATTGCTCTCGGGGCCGGTCGAGGCTCCCTGGCCTTCTCTCTTTGGCTCGTTTAATTAAATTAGCAATTAAAATGCTGCCATCGGCGGGATCATGCACACGCGAGAGAGCCTCGTCCGAACTGGTCCCGATGCGTCCGTCGACGCGTTCGAAGGCGAAACGCCTCGATTTGCGTGCTGGTGGGTTGAGAACGCGGGTTCGATGTTGGGATATAATAAATACGAGCTGTTTAGCAAGTACTTTTTGCTAATGGGCGGAGATTACGGCGCGCTGGTGAGAATATGATGCGGTTAATATTGGCCGAATGGATTTTCGCGGCTGGGAAAACGGCAGTCGATGCGGCGACGCGTAAAATTTCATTCAGTCGTTAGCCAAAGCTGATGGCTATTATAGGCGCGATTGTGATTATGTTAAAGTATACGTTTGTTCGAGATTTATGGAATGAAGTATGATGGATTATAGCGATTGAAGTATCTGATGATTCATCATACTATGGTTATAATTCATAAATTATTAGTTACAGTATAAATTACCGAAATTGCGAAAAATGATCGAGTTGTTTTCTAAAATACGCTTACTAATATATTATGTAGGTACACCTGAGACGAGTTGAATCTTCCGGAATGTGAACAATGACCCCGGCCATGACAACCATTGAAGTTACAAAGTTCATGACAATCGACCAATAAAATTTAAATATTCATGAGCGTTTGGGAAGAATCAACTCGTCTCGGGTGTGCATGCACATAAAATGATTGTATTCTCATTATCGTTCAAAATGGTTCAATACTTACAATCAACGTCAAATCAGAAGAAAGAAAACTTATTTCAAAAATACTCTTTCATACCATTCACTTTCAAAAGGCTCCCTCTTGTTAAGAAATAAAAGACTTCCTTGCTTTTTGTATGCCCTAAACGGTATCTCTCTTACAGCATATTCTGAAAACCGACTTAAAAAAAATCCCTTACGCCAATCCAACTGTATTACCACCTGCAAGTAAGTATACACCTATGTTATTACCTAATATGTATCACTATAAGACCGCGCTAGAGAAAAAAGAGACCTTGCGCCGCAGCAGCAGCAGCGGAGCGAGTCTTATCATTGTCGTCACGTAAGCCCAACACCTTGTCATTAGTCTCACTACGACACCACTCGTCCGCCCTCTCGATTCCACGTACACGCGCACACGTATATGGTATCCACACGTCCGTTCTCTCTTTCACTCCATCTCACGATCATCATTACAATCATCGTTGTGTGTCGTATGGAGGCGAAAGAGGCGCAGCAACTGCGACTGTGACGACTTTTTGCTCGACTATTCCCTCGTTATATTCCTCTTCTCACCGGTTTGGGTTACCTTTGATTCCTCGCGCTTGAGTCCAATGTGTGTATATATACATATACCAACATACGTTGACTGTGTACACTCACAACAGTCACTCTCCCGCAACGGGGTAATTCGATCCTCGTTGGAGAGAGTCCTGCACTCGACTATATTTGCGATGGTTCGTTCGGTCGTTTGGTCAGTTTACAAAGTACCCAGGTATGTTAATGCCCGCGCGCACCACCAGGGAGCTTTTGGGATATGACTCATGCATAAGTATTCTCGTGACGTTCTCTCTAGCTTTCTACCCTTCGTCTCTCTGAAAACGCACTCCTGGAAAGCAACTGTATTTCTAATTTTTTTTTTTTTTTTTTTTGTACAGTAAAGTGCAAACTTTGCATTATAGAAAACTGTCCGGTTCAGTAGTAAAGGTCGATTTTGATGGTCTTGATCCAGCCTATTAGTTAATATTTAAAATCAATACTCTCGAAAATAAATGCTGCTGTTGAACTTCAGTGTGTGCGACATGGGGTATCTCTGAAGATTTTGAACGAGCGCTCTGAAGTATGCGATCGACAGAAAAAAGTAAAGAAAACTAAGGAGAATAGCATAATAAGCCCCAGATGATGGTGCAGCAGCACGTGCCCTCAGGGTATTATTGTTTTGGGCGAATTTATATTGCTTCGTACGCAGCATGAAATATTTTAGCGGTCGTACTTACAAGTAGCGCAGATCGATGTCTCGTCCATACTTATGTTTCTTTCGGAGGGTTTCACGAGCTGTATACAGTTGTAATGCGTATCGTTTTCTCATGTACACTATGCGCAAAGCATATCGGTTGCATATAATTAGCAACGTAGGACAACAAAAAGTGCTGGTCCTCTCCCTATCTTACTTTCTCCGCGACTTTATTCATGAAACAAAACGAAAAAGCTACGGCGTAGATTCCACTTTTATAATAAGTTCTTTGTTAAAATTTAAATAATAGCGCACTTGTTGAAGTTAATCAATGATAAAAAAACCGCCTCAGATAAAATTGTCATTACAGCCAAGGTAATTAACACTTGACATATTTCCACTTTTAAAAATTTAGGTAGATATTATGTTTTCGAAATCAAATTTTGAGGTAAAGCGTATGCATTGCATGATTTTAAAATCACCAATCAATACTTACCGCAGACAAAGTTACAGTTGAATGAAATAAATCGGGACAAATATTGCTCAGAACAATATTTCTTTTTTTTTTTTACAGTAGAGTGAACATCATGGTACAGTTATACCTATTTTTAACGAAAATAATTACTATATCTTTAAAGTTGAGTCTAACGATTGCAAGAAGAATACTCAATAAAAACAAGCTTTTAATGGTCATATGCAATCTATTTTATTTTTTTCAAAGTTTTTCCGATGTTTCGCTCACATACAGGTACACTGGTGCACCACATGTAGGGAAGTTGAAGTCCGACCAGATAATAATGGATACAAGAGCAGTAACCTATTCTTTAATGAACCGCAGCCTAACACTCAAGAATATATCCAAAGCCAGGTGTTACTATATGAGAAAATTTTGAAATCCGAGTTAATGAAGTGTCAGAGACTCAGAGCGTTTATTTCAAGGATTAATTATGATTAAATATGTTTTTACGCTAATTAGGAGTATGCGTTGACACTTGAATATAATGAGGTTTCAAAAATTCAGGCAGAAATTTTTACACTAATAAGCTGTTTATGTCGAAATCTCCGAAAAATTTGACGTTGCGGGAATGACCGTTTTTCGGACAAAAGTTATTTGCTAGTTTCATCATCAATTTTTATGTTATCATGTTCTACAAGAGCTCATTTTTTTCGTCTTTACCTGCTCTGTGCGATTTGATCTGCGGTAACCCCTTTTTTTGGCCGTGAAAAAATTTACCTCGCAAACACTGGTGGCATATTAAAATGGGCTATAAATACGGTGAAAATCTTTGTTGTACTATTTTCATTGAAACTCAACTCAGGATCTAGTTACAATAATGGCACGAGCAACAGTAAAAGGGCTCGGAACAAGCTTTAATTTAATCACTGGTGGAGTTCAAATAGTCAATCAGAACGGAAGTTACGGGCGGTGTAAATTAATTTTCGAAACGCCTCGAGATCATTGGCTTTTACGATTCTTTAACTCTCTCTTAAACCATTCGTAACTCTCCTGTGGGAAACGTTAAATAGGCTCAATCAATAAAAATTTAGATGAAGAAAAAGAACAAGAGGAAGCTCGATCCCTCCAAAAAAAAAACTAATAAAAAAGGAAAAAATTAAAAAAAACCAAGTAAAAAAGGAAAAAAGTAAAAAAATCCATGTAACGAGATGTAAATGTCTGTCACAATATATTGAAAATTTTTCCTCTATGGTCATAATTGAGAAACTCGTTATGACAAAACAGTAATTCTAATAATTTTGTCTTTATCTTTCCATGAATAAAGCTTTCTTTATTAACAGATACAAAAAATATGTATTGCAAAACTCACATTACTTATATGAACACTAAATTTCAAAAGTTTATCGGAATTCCACTTGTTGGTATTATTTGGCAGATTTCGTCATGGACGATGCGACCACCAGGACGATCACGAGGCCCTCATATAATCGTCCTGGTCGGATGCGCACGCATGGCGAGTCCTAATTTTTCTACCGAAGACGCATCAAACGCCCAAAGTGAAAAGAAGACGGCCGAAGCAGGAAAAATTGTTTTTTACCACAGAAGCCGATTTCGCGAACGATCATGACAGAACTTTTATTTCTCGTCCCTGCTCGTAATTGATTTTCTCGAAAAAATGTACGTTACCAGCGAGAAAAAAAATCAACCTGCACCATAACGCCCGAACGACAAGCGCTCCGACAACTTCATAAATCCGGTTCGCGGACTCCTCGCTGCCCATCTTCGTTCGCGCCTCGCTGGAGTGGACCGTCATCGCATACGGTGTACGTTACGCGCACCACGTACGCCGCGGTCTCGGCTGTCGGCCGTCAACGATCGCTCGGCCAACGTTTTCGCTTACTCATATAATACAAGCGCGCGCGCGCGGCTTTTATCTCCTCCGAAAGCGCCGCCAGTGAAGTGGCCGGGCGCACGAAGTCACTTGAGTAAAGAGGCAGGAAAAAAGAAGACAAAAGAAAAAAAAAAAAAAAAAAAAAAAAAAAAAAAAAAAAAAAAAAAAAAAAAAAAAAAAAAAAAAAAAAAAACAACCATGACACCGGCATCGAATGGCCGAAAGGAGATCGCATAAGACGAGCCGGAAGGAGCGGCGCAACGGGTTCCCACGCAAATGACAAACCGAAGCAAAGGTGCGCGCGCGCAAAAAAAGCCGGGAGAAAAAAAATCCAAACGCCGTTCCGCGCCCGCGGTGCAACCTGTAAACGCGGCGGCGTCCCGGAACCGCGCCGAAATCCCGGCGTCGAAGCGCATCTCTCGACTCGAGCTCACGCACACCGGGGGCCTTTGCGAAAAGGCAGGGGACAACGACACCATTGCGGGGGGGGGGGCGGGGGGGCAGGGAGGTACAGGCTATACGGCAGTCTTTTTTGCGCCGGGTAATTGGTGTTCGCCGTATACGTTAGGCCCCCCGTTCTCTTGGCCATTGTGTAACCCGGGCATCGGCTCTCCTCTTCCCTGTATATCGGACCAGCGCGATCTCCAGACGGCTCTGATGCTACTGCAGTAGTTCCCCGATGACGCGCCCTCGGCATCGAGATAACGTTCCCTCTTCCTCCTCCCAACCTCGGTTGCCTTACCGGTGCACGGTTTTTCTCGCTACGTGTGCAGGCCGGCCTTAAACTCAACCCTACCGGTTTCTTTCGCGGCGCAGCGCTTGTGCGCCACTTTTACTGAAATTGAAACACCAACGATGTAAGCATTATGTGGGGGACTGGGGTGACGTTGGATCGGTAATCTCGTCAGTCTACGTACGGGTTTCATCGAAACAATTGAAAATTACGTAGAGCGTGGAAAATCCGTGGACGGAGTTGGTCGAACGAGTGTGATACCGCATGCACAGTGTGGTATCGGTTTTGTAGATTGTTGCTGTATACTTTTGTCAGGTAAAAAATTTGATTGAATAGCCTGAGTTTAACTTTGTGCGATTACCCTGTAGAATCAATTGAAAAAATTAAATAAAAGCAGACGTTCTAAAGATTTGTCCGGTATCTTTAGACATGAATTTTCCATCTTTAAAACATATTATGTATGAGAAAACATGAAATGGATGAGAAGACAAATGTGCGAAAGTAAAGCTTATAATACTGTGGAAGAACACCAATTGATGCTCTGTTTGCCAACATTTTGCGTTAAAAACCAATCTGGCAACCGGTAATATGTTAACCAAAATGGCATTTTGATCCATTAACTATTTTGAATCATTATGAATCAGTTGTGGTACAATTTTGAAAGATTACTGGTCGTGTAATGTAGGAATGACTTAAATAATGTAAGACTCTCTAATTTATATGGATTAAACATTATACCAACGATATTAAGAGGAGTGTATGTATTAGAAGAATATCATGAATTGATGTTTCTATTCAGCGAATTTAGAACTGATCCCTAATGATTCTCACGGCTCATTACAATTGGTTTGATACTTTTCATATTATGTCAACAAATTGATCAATAGAGTTCATTAATTTTAATACAAAAACCAACAACAACGATAAAACCATCTTTGAATTTCTCGCTTTCATTTTCTTTCCAACCTTCAAAGTGTTTGTGTATTAAAAACTCCTTTTCCAACGTACCAGAGAAATACTTTACATCCAACAGCTCAGTGGCACCGAAAGTCGCTATTGCGATTCAATTCGACTTGGGTTGTTTTTTCTTCTTCAAACCCCCCGTGCCAAACGTCAACGCCACGACGTTTGTTTACTTCAAAAGTCCATGTACATGCCAACTGACCTCAAAGGCTATACTGCAGATGGACAAAACTACACCCACCCACGCAGCATCACTTATTTCGGTTTATTTTATTTTTATATATTCTCACAACTTTATATTTTAATTTATCAATTATTCTTATATCTGGTATATGATTTGAATTATGTCATGTAAAGCGCTTGTCAGCTGCTCAGCA
>JAPYYV010007369.1:0-28662 GCA_030522625.1 Copidosoma aretas | reverse complement strand
AAAAATCGAAATAAATTCACTCACCATATATTTGTAAACTTGCACGAAACCACTATTTTAAAATTCACCCGCTCTTCAGACTATGTCATCGCATGCGACAAATCAAATTAGCTCAAGTTTTGGCTTCAGTCACGTACGTGACACTGGTTCTTTTAAGATAGGAAAAGATGAAATAGCATGATTTCATCTTTTCAAAAGAATAAATTTCTCATTTTATACTTTACAAAAGACGAAAATTAAAATTTGTCTTTAAGACTAAATTGTAGGATTTATACTTTAGAAAGATGAAATAACATGATTTCATCTTTTCAAAAGAATAAACTCACAAGTTTAGTCTTTTGAAAAGTATATTTAAAATGTATGATTCGTTCTTTTAAAAGTGTAGAATTGTAACTTTATTCTTTTAGAAAGTATAAATATCGAGTTTTATCCTTTAGAGCTCGAAAATTTAATCTTTCCAGCGTCAGAATTTAGTCTTTTGATTTAGAGTTTATGGTAGACAATCTCACGCTCAGCAGCACGTCAAATTCACGGCAAAAATCGGACGTATTCGTAGTCATTCGTTTTCACGCCTATATACCTGTATATATTCACGCAGCGGATACTGCGGCGCGCAACCTATGCTCGAATAAATTAGCAGCGGTTTTTTCATTGGCTTCGTATTCATTTACTTGCGACAAATGCACAAATTGTATCATACCGATTTGTATCTGGATTATAGCATGCATTATATTTTTTTTCCTTTTTAGTTATTGTAATTGTCATGGAATATGTTATTTGCCATCTGAGCCATTGGTCATTGTCATTAATAACATTTGTTATCAACCAATAGATTGATGAAATTCAAACGACTTTAAAGAGACGAAGATTAGTACCAATGATGCAATGGGAAGTTTTTAGTTTTTTCCAATGTTTTTGAAACAAGTCGATAACGCAACATGCTTGCATGAATTGCATATTACAGTTTAATCATCATCTTAGCTATGCATGTCGGAAAACTGATTGTTACTCTTGGTTGATTGCGTATATTTATGTCTGCGATCTATTGCTTGCTTATTAGATTCAAATGGATATATATTGAAGTAATTAGCTTCTGGTACTCTGGTCGTGTAATTCAAAAATTGCTATTCACCTTTAAGCTCTCAGAAGGCTTAGACATTTAGCACTGTTTAGACGGATCTAAAAGTTTTTCCGCAAAGTTTCGTACTGCAATATTCGAGAGGAAAATTTTAGGTGAAATATATTTATTTTAGAAGTAAATCAAATCAATGTGTTAATTATTTTTATGTACAAAAAAATTATCCGAAAATCATATATGCAGTACAAGTTAAATCAAAATTTATTAAAATATTAGTTTAAGTATTACTAGAAGAAGAATAAATCTAACACATTGATAAGATAAGTGTCAACTATTTTTTTATATAATTGATAAGCAGTGAAACTAAGAGTTAATGTGAGGAAAGTCTTGTCTTAACTACTAAACAACCATTGATCACCAGCTTCACATAAGTTCAATTATTATTTTACCTCACATCCGAATACGTAAAACTATGGTTAAATCTTGATGAAATAAATTTGTCAGATAATTGAACTGATTTAATAAACAATAATCAATCATGGCTGTGATACCAAGTGAAATGATGATTGGTTTTTTGGTGTGCATTTCCGTGTTACTTGTGGGATTTTACGTGTATGTGACAAGAAACTTCAAGTATTGGAAAAAGTTGGGTGTTAAACACTCCAAGCCAATTTTCCCTTTTGGAAACTTCGGAAAATGTATGTTCTTGCAACAATCCATACATGAATTCATTGATCAGATGTACCATGACGGCGAAGGAGAAAAAATGGTTGGTTTCTATGTTCTCGACCGTCCTTATGTGTTGTTACGTGATCCAGAATTGCTAAGGAGCGTATTTATAAGGGACTTCAATGTATTTTCAAACAAACTATTGTGTAACAACAAAAGTGACCCTTTCGGCACACACATGCTGTTTTTGGAGACAAATCCACCGTGGAAGCACATTCGAACAAAGCTGTCACCTATGTTCACCTCTGGTAGGCTCAAGAGGAACTTTGATCTTATGGTGGAAATTTACAAGGATCTAGATTTTCATCTGAATAGCTTGGGAGTACATCGTGAGTATTTGTATTAAGTTTATTAGTCAAAAAGGGAAAATAATATACTATTACGAAATTATGTTGAATTTTTAGATGAAGTGGTAAAGCCTGTTGAGATCAGAGAAATTTCTGCAAAGCTAATGACTGACGTTATAGGAATTACAGCTTATAATATCCGATTTGACTCTTTGAGAGACCCTGAAGCTCCATTTAGAAAAATTGGAAAATCACTGTTCCGAAGTCAGTTGATTCGTTATCTGCAATTTTCATCGATTCTTTTTGTTCCAGCTTTTCGTACAGTATCAAACGCTAAATTCTTCGATATTGGAACAGAATTTTTCGAGAACACGTTTTCACGTATAGTAGATGAGCGGATCAAGTCTGGAGATAAAAAAAATGATTTTGTCGATTTGGTCATAGATATGATACACAGCGAGGATGCTAATAATACTGAAGATATTAGTAAGTTATTGTAATATTTTTAAGTCATACGAATTTTTAAGAAGAAACTACGGGAGCATCTATTGACGAAGCATTCTAAAAAACTAACGAAGTGACTGTGCTGTGTCTGTGCTTCATACGATCATTTCTATATGTATATATTTAAAAATTTTTAATTGTTGTTTCAAGCCATCTTTAATTTATAATAACTCTTAAAGATGCAAGTTACGCATCAAGCACAAACTGTATTATTATTATTATTAAATATTTTTATATTATTTATTTATTTAATTGATTAATTTTATTTTGTTTTCGTTTCTTAAAAATCTGTTGATGCACTGATTCATTTTTATTTACTTATTTTCTGTCTTATATATTTATTTATTTTTTATTTATTGAAAAATTAATTATTTTTTCGGCAGTGGCCTTGACCTATGTAATTGTTAAAAAGGCTTTCATATACACTACATATCTTTTAAGAAAAAGACATGTAAAGTTAACTGGCCGGACTATAGCGGGCCACGAGTCCTTAGTCCACAACAAACGAAATTCTAAATTCTAAAGAAAAACAATTAAAATTACGAATGATAAAGTTACAAGTAAAATTATGGTATTAAATATTTTCAGAAGTAGGACGCCGCTCATGGATGTCTCAATTGACGGGAATGTTCTCGGCTGGTTTTGAAACCTCGTCAACGACGACATCTTTTGCCTTGTATCAAGTGGCTACGCATCCAAAAGTTCAAAAAAGGTTAAGAGATGAACTTATGAACTCTGTAGAGAAGACAAATGGGCAATTAACCTATGATGTGGTACGTATATTTATTTCCGAAAAAAATTTTGTTCTGGCATGCAAAATAATATTTAACATTTATACGGTGTAAAAGTTGAGTTGAATCGATACGTATCACTGTCTTATTCTTTTTTAGTAGAGTTTTAAATAAGATTGAAATAATATACATGTATTCTTATGACGTCATAACATGATTTGACATGCAAATTTAAGGTAGTACTGTCATGTATAGATTGACCTACAAGATTTCAATAAAAATTTAACTACAGGTTATAATAATTATCATCGGACGAATACATTTCAATGATTATTAATCGAATTTCTACTCAGAACAAGTGGTTTTTATTTATTTAAGGACTCTTCCCGGCTGCAGTCGTGCTCTACCTAACCTTTGGTTGCACGCGTGTATTTGCCTATTCGCTTCGCGCAATTCGTTGGAGGGGATAAGAAAAACGACCGAAGCGCCTGTACTGTCAAAAATGTGCGTAATTTCAGGACTTTTGAAGGACTCCGTTGTTAGATACCTGAAGAAAATGCATGTTTTTGCTTCTCAAGTGATCTATTATTAAAGTAACTCATTGTAAAAGTAACTGCATCTTTTAAAGTTTCCTTTGGCAAGAGAAATCGGCTTAAAAAGTGAAGTACATGGCCACAATAATGAAAATACGACGAGTAACGAACGGTTTTGATGCCATTGACAGTCACTAACGTCACACTTGCGTCACATTTGGTAATACGTTTGTTGAGTTTGTTCTACTCCTGTTATACGAAATTTAGGTTATTTTATCCACTTTTTTGGAACTTTACTTTCGTAATTGTATTTATTTATTCTACTCTTACACTTATTACGGGGCATTGATTCCTGAAAAGTCCTGAAGTATTGGTATACTTATGATACGAGATGGCGCCAATACACTTGCACGAAGCGAATACTTACTCAGGAGATAGTAAGTTGGGTACCACTGCTCTTTAAAGCTTATATCTGACAACGCCACATAACCCTACTTTGATACTGATGTTTAAAACCAAAATGTATAACAATTGTTCAGTTCTTACTCCGACTTTGTTCAATTATTCCTTCTTCAAGATTTCTAGTTACACAGACAGCGTGCAACGTTGACAAATCGAAAATTCATTATTTTTCCCTACGAGAGACCTTCTAGAAATGACGAGAGATAACATACTTTGATACTTTCGACATCAATTTCGCAAAAAGTTAATGCCGCTACACAAATATGGCTTGTCACGTTATGTTCCTCATATCATCTAGTACTACATGTTCGTTTTTTAAAAAATCCTAAGAAAACTCTGTGTGCAATGAGTAAAACTGTTCGTTTTTGACAGTGTCAGCTTACGCATCCCATGTTAAATGGCTCGACTTTAAACTCAAATAATTTAATTTTGAATGCCGTTATCCCCATAGATCTTTTTCTAACACGCAAAGGGAACTAAAAATTATATATTCTGCAAGTTTGAGAAAAATCCTATGAAAATTGATTTTCCGGGGAACGTCCTTGATCGGGCTCAAAAGGCAATGTTTACAAACATACGATCTAACGTTTCTTAATTTCTAACCGTATACTGTAAATAATTATTTTTACCAATTATGATGTTAGAAAAGAGTTTCTTTAAAAAATTCTCTAGGTAACCAATGGGCTTTACCTCAACATGGTTGTGCGAGAAGCTTTAAGGATGTATCCCATTCTTACATGGCTAGATCGTTTGCCAGACGTTGACTACACATTTCCCGGAACAAACGTTACGATTAAAAAGGGAACTCCTGTTATATTTCCTCTTCGGTCGATGCAAATGGATCCTAAATATTACCAAGACCCGGAAAAATTCGACCCCGAAAGATTTTCGGATGAAAACAAAAACGAAATAATTCCTTTTACATACGCACCATTTGGCGAAGGACCAAGAAATTGCATAGGTTTTTGATCTCTTCAATGTATATTTAAAAATGTACTCTTTAACTTTGTTAAACTAATTTTTTTTCCGGTAGGTGGCAGATTAGGACTACTACAGGTTAAGCTTGCGATGGCTTACTTTGTAATGAACTATGAAATAACACCTTGTGAAAAAACACCTATCCCTTTAAAAAGTGATCGGATTAATGCTCTTATGCACCCTGCTGGCGATATATACTTGAATTTCAAAAAAATTTCAACGAATGTGATGGACAATTAATGTACCAATTCGAACATAATACTTCACTTGCGGGGATTATACATTTTTATCAATTATAATCTGTGAGTGATGGTATTTCAAATGTATCCATGTTAATAGTTTAAATTCTAATAAAGTACATCTGTTCCAATATAATACACCAGTTTCTTTGAATAATTCTGAAAAATCTAAAAAAACGAACTCACGATCTCGATCAATAGGATCATATTAGAATTGTTTCGAATACCAAAGTAACAATCACCAGAGTTAGCGCAAAATTTAAGAATACTTCACATCTGGAGTTCGAGAAAAATTATCAAGTTCAAAAAATATCACTAAGAAGCTTTTGGCGGATCTTGTTTTGTACACAGATAGTTAAAATTGTGTATGTTAAAAAGATAGGGTATGTCTAAGTAAGTAACCATTTATGAATGATCTTACGAGATAGATATTACACATGCATTCACTCATGTGGCTGACGTAAATAAAAATAAGTTATACCGCATAATTTATGTGTTGTCAGAAATAAGAATTCTAAATAGCGAGAATCTAAAGAAACTGATTTTTATTTGATCGTACTTATGCATTAGTTATAAAAACAATATATTATTGTGAATGACAATTTTAGCAATTGCAGCGATTGAGGTGCGACTAACTTAATTCATTTACGTTGATGTTTGTTATTATGCCTTTGTAATTTTATTTTTCCAAATAAGAAAATTTCTGTCAAATTACTACACCAAACGAAAGCTTGGGATCAAATGACAAGAGAATCTCTATAACAGCACGATAAACGATTGCGCACTACAGAGTATACAAACAGAAGAAAATTATCCATAGAAAAATGTAATCCATTAAGTATACTAGATAAGTATTCCTTAAGTAGTATAAGTGTATTGTATAACTATCGAGTATTACGATATGGCGCTGTTTACATACATATAATCAATCAAAGTTATCAAGCATCCAGAAGTTTCCACAATTCTTCACTCGCATAAAAATAGTCTATTTTGTGTCATTGGAAGGAAAAGTAGTGCTTCAATAATCATGAATAAATAAGTCTGAATCTAGCATTTGTTAGAAAATTTCTATATTAGACAAATAAACATTTTACTGCAACATTTTTCGTTTGTAATAAATAACAAGTTATAACAATTATGATGAGTAAATTAATGACTATGGTTTTCACGTGCGTTTGCACATTACTAGTTTGATTTTACGCATATGTAACAATAAATTACAAGTGCTGGAAAAAATGGGTGTGCAAATAAAAATTTGAATACTTAAATATATTTATGCACCCTCACCGTTATATTTACATAAATTTATAAAAATTGAATGATTAAAGAAATATTGCCGTTGGAAAAAATAAATACGGTCGAAGATACGTGTTTTGAAATGTAAAGTAACAATTTTTCTAAATAAAATGTTTAATTTTCCATTATTAAATAATTTAAATAATTCCTACACAACACATTTTCGATAATTAAGTTATCTTTAACGAAGAACAGCAGCTGAATATTATCTTTCAAGACATTTTTTTTTCCGGAGCACTGCAGCAGTACATAACTTTATTCAAGATATACATCTGTAATTCCTGTAAAAAATGTTTGTTTGTTTTTATTCATTCGAACAAAGCGTCTATGTGTCTTCATCTTGATAAATACAAAAGTTGGATTTATTTTATGCAAGCACATCTTCATCTAATAGATTGTCCAGTGACCAAGTACTGTTCATGTGGTACAAGCTCTAATCATCAGGTTAAATGCAATAATTATTATACTTCTTAAATACGTTTCCTTACGGTGTAACGGTATAAAAGTTTTTAATTAATCCAGTAAGTTTTAAGGGAATCACTATGGTAACTTTAGGTGTTTGCAAGATATTGTCTTATAAACTAGTTTGTCTGATGTTTAGGACCATCTGTGCATCTTTGATGTCCCCGGCAGGGTGTCCACTATTATATCTGGAAACTTAGAAAACCTGGAAATATCAAAAAGTAAATTTTGTATAGGAAAAACCTGGAAATATCAGAAAATGTGTTGAATTTTTGGAATTGTATAATTATTCATTTATTTTCGAAAAATATATTTTAATTATCTCTTTACCTATTGTTTGCTAGTGAAATAAAATCGCTGCAACTAAATTGAATAAATCCAATGCTATTTTTATTTATTTAACTCGTGGCACCTCAGTTGATCTATTAATCGAGGAGGGCTATTGAGATGGAGCACAAATGATTGATAATACATCGAGATGCAAAAAAAGCGAGCCAAAATCTTTGTTGTATTTTAAAAAGGTATACAAAGGAACGAAAACAGCTTACTACAGTTGAGTTGTGCAAAGCGAGCTTGGCGAGGTGTACCAGGAAACGACATCAGAGAGTCGACCTGAAGCACAACGAAACTTATAAGCAAGAACAAGATCGGTGATTGCTCCTGTGAACTAGGTCCGTCCAGGCTGACATCTCAAAAAGAAAAGAGCGAAAGCGTCGCTTCATGTTGTCGCGCGGGCGCCGAGCCCCCATGGCGCAAGGAGGGTGACTGTTACTGAAAAATAGAGCATTTACATGCCAACGATTCGAAACCACAGCTACGAAACTGTCTCCTGATCCCAAGGTCAACGGCAGCCCTATTGGCTTAAGCTTACAAATAATGCTAATTTTAACTCAACATTATTTGATGACTTAACGCTGTTTCAGGTTAATATTTTGGAAAGTATAGTCAAACAAGAGTACACGTGTGAACCTAAAAATATTAAAAGAATTGTCTTGCTTGATAATAATACTTTCTTAGCTGCTGAGAAAATTAATATTTGATGAAAACGTTGAAAAATATGCCTGATATCGATAAACTTTGGTTTAAAAGATATATTCTCACAATAACAAAAATTTTCGAGCAAAAGACTTTTCAAAAATCACTCTTAAAATATTATTTTGCCAGAGACCAGTCTTGTTTTAATTTATCTGTAGCTTTAAGTCTGAATATCGATAAAAATGGCTGTCAGTAGTTACAAAAATGATTAGTTCTGATGTATTATACCTGCCATCATATTTTTTTGGTATGTTTCCACGTACACCTGCTTCTGGACTTATACGAAACCCCCGACACCTTTATTAATATCGTTTCCATTGTTCTCTGACACAAACTTCCCCGCACTGTTCTGAATTTTCCCAGGGTTATTATGCCTGTGGGGCAAGGGAAATTTCAGGGAAACCTGATGTGAGAAATCCAAATATAGTAGCACCGCCAATGTTGCTCAACCTCAACATTGTACATTGTACGTGAGTTCATTCTTAGTTATTCCCCGTTAAATATAGAGATTGTTCCCGTATCGTACATTGAAGGAAAGTATTGCAATTTCTGAGATACGGACTACAGTGAATTCGCTTTTTTGGTCTCACCTGGTCGTAACGCACAGTCTTCTTGGCTCGTGTGTATATTTATGTAGGCACTCGCGACTCGCTTCGGCGAGGGAGAAGTTTGCAAGGACTCGAGGGAATCGAGCGCGAGATGCGGGCGATAACGAAGAATTTAGAAGCACTCAGGCGATCGTGGAATATTTACTCGCGTGAGCGCACACGCGTGCGGTATGCCCTGGTTGTGCTCCCATTTTTTTTCCCTTCTCCATCTACATCCCTTCATGAACCGAGAGCAGTGCCGTTTTATCTGTTGCAAAAAGAATAAATAAAATTGTTTTCAAGTCACTGACTGGCTAATTTCTTCTTCCTCGATTTCGATGATTCCTTCGATTTCGTTTTTGTAACAGTGATTCACCGAGCGACAATCCATTGTGCATACTTATGTCTCAATTTGGAATTCATGTAGCTTTAATTGAAATATAAACTGATAATACATCTTAACCACTGTCATATATATGAATGAAACAATATTCTAACCGTGATGATTTTAAATTTAGTTAGGACAGTATAATTAGTGTTCTATCAAATCAATCCACGTGATAAAACAAGTAAAATTCTCTCTCAAAAATTGTTAGCGTGTTTTAGGAACATTGGAGGTGCTAGTAGGGGCCCATGTATTGTGTTTTTAATTGTACAACATTTCTGTGCGAGACTAGTAAACCAATAAATAGAATGATAGTGTACTAAGGTTGGTATATTGCTTTAAAAATTACCTCGTACCTCATACACGTATCGGTTTTTAGATAACTGAAACCGTTTTTGCGAAAAGAAATGTGCTCTACTCTTCCAAGATCCACAACACACCGAGTGCCGGTGTTTTGTACCACTTGTAGTCTTTTTCGTAGACGTAGAGAGGGAGAGGACAAGCAGTTATCCAAGAACAACCTCCAATAACCCAGGGAAATTAATATCCAAAATAAGGTTAAGAATGTCTTGTTCCAAGTAACTTTTGTCCGGTTACCCTGCCCGCCCTGCTTCTACGCTTGTCATGCAATTAACCCCCCGTAATTGTATTTTTTCCCAGGTCCTAAATTCCTATACTTCTTTACTAAATAATTCGATCCAGAGTAGGGGAGGTCGGAGAATTTTCTGAAATCTTCTCTCCAACTCTTTTTTTGACACTGGATCGTAAATAATGGCTGAAAAAGTTTTCACTGTTAAAAAGTAATAAAATGAGCAGTTTTTGTGAAATGGCCCATATATTAAAAACTACTCCGTTTAAGTTTCAAGTTAACAGTGATGTTACATTGGTTGTCAATTATTCGGCAATGCTTATTAATTTATTTATTTAAGCGTATATTATATAATTAAATAATTAAATATAAAGACATTATTGCATAACTTATTATTTTATCACGTTATATACGTATACGCAAATGAACACTACTCTATTCTAAGTTTCAAGGATAAGATAGTTCTACTCACGAAACATGATCTCCTTATTTCTTACTCTGTTATTGATCGCTCACTGCTCAGTACAGTACGTGTTCTCTCGATGAATGACTACGACTAGATCACACTGTCACTAAAGCATCAGGTGAGCTGCGCAGCTCATTGCGCAGTATGTAGTGCGCACCTCAGCTAGGTCACTGACTCTGCTGACTCACTCGTATCTGTTGACTAAGCTTACAGAACAGTGTGATCTAGTCATTCGTCGAGTGAACACGTATTATACAGAGCAGTGAGCGATCCACAACAGGGTAAGGAATATGGAGACTATGTTTTGTGAGTAGATTTATCTTACACTTAAAACTTAAATAGAGTAGTTTTTGATAATGTATACGTGTATATTGTAATTATATAATATATTAAGTAATACAAGTAACACAATAATAATGTATACATAGTAAATTCAACAATTTCGCTACATAATGTACACTTACATGAGTCATTTCACGAAAAACGGAATAGTTTGGCGTTTGAAAAAGGTTTTTTAAAATTTAGTGTTTGGAACTTATTTACTATTTTTTCTACGTTATGTGAGGTCAAAATTAGCTGAAAACTTTTGGGTCTGGCTCCATTGTCATTTTTCGAAAACACATGTTAATTTACGTAGCATTTTTTAAAAACTTTTAAGGATTCCTACGCTAATGGCAGGTCTATCATTAACGTACAGGTACTTTTTTTCGATTTTGAAGCCCCAAATAGGAGTTTTGCAGTAAAATTTAGTTTGATATCTATGAACAGCAGACTCCTTTGTACAACGTAGTCAGCTAGCCGATAATTTCATCTACCTCCGAGATTAGGTGTGTTACGGTAATGACTGCTTATTTTACTGGGACAAACTGTCCATATTCACGATGACACTACAACTCGCTTTCGAATTTCTAGTTGAAAAAAATCGGTTGATATGCTTGTTCGCTCTACCATACCAAATGTTCAAATCTAAATGTCAAAGAATTAACCACTTGGCCCTACTAAATTATTTGTCTCGCGTAATTCAAAAGTGTCCAAACTAGGCTCAACAATAAGAACGCCTTGTAAACTTTCAAAATTATTTTTTATCGTCCTTAATCACTAGAAAGGGTGCTAGAAAGTTCAGATTTTTGAAAAATAATTTTTTAAAAAATCAAAAAGTTAATACACTAGCAGTATAATTCTCCAAAAATGACATTTTTAAATGCTTCGCGTTACAATAATGACATTTTGGCCTGTTTTTTTCCATCTTACGGCGGAGCAAAAAATTTTTTCGACTTGATATAATGAACGTATCTAGAGAAATTCAGTTCATACCATGATAAAAAGGTTTGAACTTAGAATAATTAAATGACTTGTTTTGACCATAGGCTTCGTGAACTTTTATGAAATCGAGTTTTTGTGAAATCATCCCATATATGTACATGCAATTACGTCTCGCGTATCCTAACGATCATGCATCTGCATGCAGTTGTGGCACAGATAGAGAGACAAGACTGATGGTTGAAAAGATGGAAGAGGAAAAGTACGATACTGAGCAAACAGACTCCCGATGTAGATGTAGGCAAATGAGGTGAAATGACGATATCGAGGGAAAGACTAGAGGATAGAAAGAGACGGGAAAACTCGATATGCAAGAAGAGGATATTTGCAGCGAGACACAATGGCACCCAAGTAGAGTGAGTATACATGGATCCATACATTGACATGTTTAAAAGGTCTCATGCGCTTCTCGACTTCCGTTTGTTTTGCCTCGTTACTCGAAGCCTCTGCCTTAGAACTACTGTACCGCCACCGACTGAGAGATGTTTTAGGGTGCGCACCAGTAAGCGCAGTGAGACTACAGTCATGCGCAGTAGTCGATTTAATTAAAATCGGTTGCTGCACATAACTGTGGTCTCACTGCGCTTACTGGTGCGCACCCTAAAACATATGCGGAACACAGCCATAGGCTCATACACATACTTTGCGTCGACGCAAACGATCGATAATACTCTCGCGCATCTGAGCCCCGCACACCTTGAGTGCACTTGTTGATCGAGAATTTTTAATTTGAGTTTATGACTCGAAGCTTTTTTCTTGATATTTTGAAGTATTACTGCTATCTGCAGTTTATTGCACATACTTGGTGCTGCGACCCGATCTTAGGGGTGAAACTAGTCAATTTTAAATAAATCGTAGTATTTGGAATTTTAGTGGAAAAGGATACTGTTTCAGAAGTAAAAAGCCAGCCTGCCTTTTTTTGACACACTGCGTACTCAATATTGGTATCAGACACAGCGGCAGCGTGATTATTTAATTATTTCTCGAACTTGTTTTGAGTTTGAGCAACAAATAGCTGGTATACGAGAAGTTGGATACTGTATTATTTGCTTCTCCGCGGTGGGCTCGATCTTTTACTCCGATGCTAAGAAAATCTGCAAAATAATTTTCAAAAAGATGATGAAAGAGTACGTAAATTTCAGGGCACCAAACGAGTCTAGATTGTAGGTCATCCGATACGTGCGAATATCTACAATTTTTCCGCGGCAATGTAAAATGAAGGAAAAAAAACAAAAAAAAAAACAAAATACGAAAACAAGCTGAATCACGCGGAGTTTATCGCGTCGTCAGTTTCGAGCTGTCATTACGAGATCACGCTACAGCCGGGAGTATAAATAGGTCGGAGGGGAGGGACGCGAGAGAAGAGGCCGGTAATCACACGCGCGCGCGGTAGCTGCAACTCACTCGCGTCAACTGATTCTTGAAGTCCCGACACGCGAGAGAACAACATGTGCATGCGTTAAGGAGAGGGGCCGACGGGGGAGGTATTCTTGATAAAATATACCCCAGAGGGCGTTCCACTCGGTGCACAGTGGCGGCTCTGCCATCAATCATATAGGCTGCAGCTATTGTCGAGAATGACGAGTAGCTATACCTATATATGCAGAGAGAAGTCGCCCACACACACATGCCTACATACAGATCTCTTGACGTTGGACTTTCAACGAGGTGCGTGTTGTGCGGAGCATGACTATATAGGTATGCATAATATATGTGCATCAACTCTCTTATACATATCCGACTTGACCGACGTATAGCGTAAATGTGCAAGGAGCTGGAGATCGATTACCCGGAAGCTCCTCCTTCGCTTTTAGCGGGCTTCCCACTTCCGCCAAACTTTGACAATGAATTTCTCATTTTCCAGTCTTAAAGTTGTTGATTGCA
The DNA here is from genome assembly GCA_030522625.1 of Copidosoma aretas. Taxonomy (NCBI): domain Eukaryota; kingdom Metazoa; phylum Arthropoda; class Insecta; order Hymenoptera; family Encyrtidae; genus Copidosoma; species Copidosoma aretas. The sequence continues at coordinate 15,097 of JAPYYV010007369.1, read as the reverse complement.
ACGCGATATCCCCAACGTTTATTTTTTTTTTTGCCCTGTTTTTTTTATTCTGCCGCCTGTCCTTTTTACTTCCCCCCGGGGTTTTTTTTTTTTTTTTTTTTTTTTTTTTCATTGACGATGAAACAGTTTCTTTGGCATCCCCTGGTCGTTCGTGTTCCTCGTTGTCAGTCAATATCCCTATTTTTTGCTCAAAATATTAAAAATCATCCCATCATACAACGACGGGTTGGATGAATTCGGACGAATGTTTTTGAGAATAAACGTATGAGTATTATTGGGTAGATAAAGGACCACATTCATCATAAATACGAATAAAAAGATCTTTTCTCGCTAATTGTCTGATGCACGCAGATGCACTATGATATGATGAGCGTGCCCGATGGGCAGCAAGCGCGGACGAAAGAAGTCGGCTCGTGGTTGGACATTGCGTGGAGTCACGAATGCCCCGTCGCCAGTGTAATTGAAAATCAATGTTCCCGCGAACTTTTCCTCGTGTGTGTCCATCTTCCTGCTTACTGCACGAGCTGATGTATTATTTTCCGACTGATCATGGATCAATTTTAATTGATGGCTCATAGTGGTTCAAAACATTTAATGAAAAAAAAACAAACAAAAAATAAAAAAAGAAAAAAAAAAAAAAAAAAAAAAAAAAAAAAAAAAAAACTCGTCAGCGGTGAGGGGGAAGGCGAGGAGGTGGATCCACCCCAAGTTTCCCAGTGAAATCCTTCATAATTATTCGCGGATAAACACGCCAGCCAACCGGCAAGCTAACCAACCAACAGGAGAGTGTAAAACTTTGCAGCGCGTCAGGCTCGTTTTCGCTGGTGGCCTTTGTCTAACTCCCACCTTACCTCAGCTCGAACCGCTCGTGAGAGCAGCAGCCGCAGCAGCAGCAGCAGCAAGAGCAGTACAAAACAGCTGAACTCGTATAATTTTCAAGAGGTCGATACGATTTATAGTTCGGCCTCCTTGCCCCCAGCTGCCTACCCCATTACAGGGATTCCGGTCTCGGCGCGCACCTGGGCGTAAAATATCGTTGCTAATTTTGCTTCGCCTGCACTTATCGACCAGACCCAAATATGAAAGAGCCTCCGCAAGTTTTTTCTTTCTTTTGCCCCTCGCGCTCGCTCCCGCTGCCAGCAGCTCCAATTTTGCTCTGTGTATTCAAGCTCCAAAAAGCCAGACCCAGTACTATTATTTATTCACGCTTACCTGCGGATAAATAATATATCTTTGCACGTGGCGATTAATTTACTGCTAACGATGACTGCCTCGGCGTGATCCGTGAATTTTCAATGGGAATTTGTTCGTTTGGCCCGGTTGTGGAATGATTATTATTGATTCCTCATCGAGTCCGAGTGAACTCTTACCCTCGATTTGTACAATAAAACTTTATTGCATTACATTTATGCCACTTAGAAATAAACCATAGCTTATCACCAGTTTTGCTTCAGAACAGCGAAAGTTACAAATGGTATCGAGTTACTAAAAAACTGTTCGATTATTGTGTATCCGGTCTATTATGTCCATATTATATCGAGTATCGATTTGCAACGTCATCCACGTCATGGGAAATAGGACAGAGGTTAAGTGAGAGCCATTAAAGTTTGATTTCAATGCAACCGTCACGATGTATATCGGTGGTATAGATGGGATCTTCGATAAAAGTCGCTATCTCAAGTCCAGCACTGCGCATTATCAAGAAGGAGCCAGACATATCAATGTAGAGGTTACACGGCAACAAAGCCAACGCCACCAATAGCGGCAGCAGAGGTGGATTCCTATTGTTTTTCCTACTTTTTCATTTACTCCAGGCTCTCTTTTTCTTTCGTAACGTAGATCGTTCTGTTTGATCTGCAGTTCGTGCGAGGAATCTATACTCCAATGCTGTTCGCTGCGGCTACGCCGGAACCTTCCTTTTTTTTTTCGCATTCACTAATGCGCCATTTTTTGTTCTCTTTCTTTCCTTTTCTGTATTTTATTTTTCCTTGCTACTATCTTATTTTGTTCTTCTGATTATTGTCCTAGTGTAGTCCCTGGGTCATACCACCACAGCTTTTTTTCGCCAACGATTGGGATCATTGATTTGTTTTGCCTGTGATTTCCCAAAGGTGGTTCTTTCTGTATATAGATACTTCGGTTTCGTTAGATCGTTACTTTAAAATTCAATTTATCAATCGATGCGTCGCGCCTGACTAGGCTTGTCTTTATGGAAACAAAAATTTTAATTTAAAAAATACTTTGTGTTCCGGATAAAATGAGCCCATATTCGAGTGTTAAAACCGAGTGTGATCGAATAAATCATTGATTTTAAATGCGAACTGAGATAAGCTACACGACTCGTTGAACGGAAAAAACCTTGCTTATCCGCTATTCCAAAAAATTTGAAAGAGTGAATCGAGCATGAGGAAAAAGCCGAATAATCCAGTTGCTTCGTCACGCATAATTTGGTAATGCAAGCATGTGATGGGTTTTCCTCTTCTCCCTCCCCCTATACTCTGGTTCTATTGAATCCTGAATACGTACCCAAAAAAGAGAGAACCACCCGAATGTATGGCTCACGTGTTCGCGTGTGTATGCAGGCTCGTCCTTGGGAATGGAGAGCATATTTATCTTCGATCCAAAGCTTATGAACGGGATTCGCATTCATTCCGAATGCGAAAAAGAAACAAGAATGAGGAAATGCGAAGAGATAAGTCGCATACGAATGCTTTGTTATAGAAATCACTGTAATATGGTGCAACCGGCAATGACGCGTGCATGGCTGGATTGAGCGTGCAGCTCGAATTTTAACGAGCTGAATTCAGTGATTGTTTTGCTAATTAGGAATGGCGCCGAATGGCACCTACTGTGGCAAAGCCAACAAATAGCCTTCCGATCGCGGGTGTAAAAGAAATCAGGAATCAGCCGACTGGCTGGTCGCGGCTGCTGTTGTATGGCGCATGAGGGCGTTCTTTTTCATCCAAGAGTAAAATAGTTTCTTAGAGAATTTATTTCCGTTGGGGAAAACGTTTAGATGCTCAGATTAGAGGTATTAAGTAACTGTGAGCAGAAGTGATGTATCGATCATTATGGCACTTAGTTTTGCTAACTAACTTTTCAAACGCAGTAATGAATCGTAATGAAAAAAATTCATTACTGCAAGTCATTGTAAAATATTGATATCTTGGCGTAGAAACTAATCAACGTTCTGCAAAAACAACGGAGCAATTTTAAATGAAATTTGTTTCAATACGACGTTGCATTTAACGCGAAGCCTCAAAAATACGAAATTCATTATCGAGAAATCGATCTTCAGCTTCTAAGTACTCTACTCGAGATACTGAGGCCCTCTGTGCATCATGTAGAGTGCTCTCGTGGGTATATTTTATAAAAAAAGATACATTTTCTTCTTCTTCGACTTTGTAAAAGATAAACTCCTTTGGCAGGAATGAAAAAAAAAATCCAGTACAGATGGCAAAGCCAAAAGATAATACCAGAGCAGGATTCTAAATTTTTTTAATTTCTCAATTGAACAATAACAATTAAAATTTATTTGTTAATTGAAATAAGATACCATAAACAAATAATTGTATTTCTTAATTGTACCTTGTTTCAATTAAAAATTCAATTTAATTCTTAATTGAATCTCACATCAATTAACAATTAAATTTCATTTTTTTAAATGCAATCAAATGAAAAATGACTGTTTATTTAAACCGTACAAGTGTGTAATGCTGATTTTTGCGATGAGTAAAATTTTTCTTTTGTGTAACCTAATTTTCGAATAAAACAAAATGGTATAGGAAGTGTAAGGTTGATCGGACCCCGCACGAGTCCTGGCACGTGCCGACTAAAGTTGATCAAGGCCTTTTTTTTAAATTTTATAATTACAGTTTTTTATACTGGTATCAAGAAAAAAGTGCCTTTCCACTTTTCACAAGCACGCGTGGCTTAACGAGACAACGTGTCATCAATAAAAAAGTTTTCATCAATCAGCGACTCCTCTCTCTATAAGAGTTTCTGGACAAAATATACCTACGAAATCTCACTCAGACACGTGACGCCCATCATATATTTCAGAGCTTTATAAAATGCCACAAGATCCCACACACCACATAATTTGTAATGGATATGAACAAATAAAAATAATTCGCTTGATTTTTAATAAAGTATCATTTTTAACGCACTTGAATTTGATTGTTAATTGAATCTTAGTTGCAATGATTTAATTGTTAATAGAACTTTAATTGGATTTAAATTCAATAGATTTATTTAAAACCCTGTACCAGAGTGATATTACCGAATCGATTGCAGTCCATTGAGAGGAAGGATTTAATTCAAAGTTTTCCCTCGTGCCCTCACTACGCCTGTCGTCAGTCGTTTTGCGAAAAGCGCTGTGGTTTTATTTTCACGTTCTCGTGAAACTGTTATGCTCTCGCTAAACCATACCAATACACTCTTTCAGTCTGATGCAAAAAATAGCATTAGAGAAAAAAAGCAAACAAGCGGAGGTGTATTTTTTGGTCGTCGACGCTTGGTTGATGGGACACTAATGATACTGACTCGGCTGATTGATCAAGAGACATTTTGCATATCGTCGACTGCGAGGAAAAATATCACAACTCGGCTTGGAAGTAAGGAACAGCTCGATCAAAAATCAATTAACAAGTATTTCATGATTCGATTACAATTTTATTTACATACATCATTGTGGCCTCTAACTTCTGATCGAATCGTTCCGTTCACAGTACTCGGCAGGGCTATCGTGGTCTTTTTCCCTCTAGCTGACAACATCACTTTAATGAGATGAATTTCCATTTGATAACTGTGGGATGAATTTGAAAAATACGATTTCATACACAAATCATGGTAACTGAGAAAAAAAACAATGGCTGAACAAAAAAAACGAACAAATAGCAAAAAAGTCTTACAGAGTAAAAAAGATACCTCCGGTGATATCCTGCGAGCTCGAGACTGTAAGGATAAAGTGGCAGAGTCGACAGTAGAAAAAAAAGGAGGATCGCGCTCCTTATCGACAGCGGGATTGAGGGGACAAGGAAGAGAAAGAGGAGGATGAGCGCTAGGAAATCACACCCCGTGCGGTATCGCACCTTGTGCGAGGTGCACTCAAGCGCGTAAATATTTTACGATCGCCCGAGTGCCTTTAAATTCTTCGTTGCAGCTCGTGTCGCTGCAAAGTTTTCTCGATCCAGAAACAGTGGCCTGTACCTGCACATACGTAATACTTACTGTGTAAAAGGTTGGGGTGGGATATGGAAGAAGCTGTGCATCACGGCCGGGCGAAAGCGAAAGGGCGGATTCTCTGGGTGACCTGGAGCTTTCGCATCTCGGGAGTTTGAGTGCGCCACTCCTCGTGCGCAGTCTTTCTGTCTCTCTCCTTTCACCCTCGGTAGATATCTCTATTCCTCTGCATGGATGTCTTTGTCCTTGTATTACGTGCTCACTTTTTGCCCGTTCCTGCCCTGCGCGGATAGCGTCTTCGGCGTGTATATGTGTACTCTCGGATTTTATACAATCGTTTTTTTTATCGAGCCGCGGCTGGATTTTCATAGAAGGTCTTCACAGGCTTGTCGAACCATTTTTTTTATCTTTTCGTATAGAGACGTCTTTAACGTGTTTTTAAACGTGATTGTGAACAAGCGTACATGTTTAAAAACTCATGGTGTATGAGTCCCTTTGAAATAAGAAGACATTGTTTTTCACTTGAGTCAGCAGAAGCAAACAAAAATCTTTGAATCGCGTCGAGCTCCTTCACACTGTTTATAATATATGTACAGCTCCAACCCCCACTTTGTCTTAATTCTTGTCGTTTATCAAAAAACAGCAGCAGTACGAAACAGCTGAGCTTGTAATTCCAAAGAGGCCGAAGTGACTTATGGGCGTGCACTGCAAGTTTCGGCCTCCTCACTTTCTCTGTCTTAGCGCGCATCTGGGGGTAAAATATCGTTACCAATTTTGCCCTTACTGCATTTATCGCCAGTCTCGAATATAAAAGAGCACCTGTATTTTTTTTTTTTTTTTTTCTTTTTTCGCGCATCAACCCAACTGCCCCTATTTTGTTTGATTTTTTTAAGCTTCTGGTACGTCTAGACGTAGTGCCATGATTTATTTACGCACACCATAATTGATCAGTTCGCACATAATAATTAATATACGGCTTCCTGTGACAGGTGATGTATGATTCGTGTATTTTTAATGTGGCTCCGTCTATTTGGCTCGATTATAGAGTTGTTTTTGATTTTTCATTAAACGTACGTGAATTTTTCATCTTGTAGGATCGATCAACCACTTATGTCTATGTATTGAAGAAATTGAGTACTTATTTTGGTGACAGGATGAGAAAGGGAAACGATATCATTGTATTGAAACTGAGCTAATCGATTGCAAGAATACCAATAAATTATAGATCCTCGAAAGTCAGGCCTCGACTTGCCACAATCATTATACCTACTCGCACGACTCGATCTCAGTACTACAAATTTCTCCGTTTACCAAAAAATAAAATTGCATCGGTGATACATGCCACGCCCATTTTGAGAGAAATACCAGGCATCAATACGGCGCTACCGATTTTTCTTTCACGATTGGCCGTTGAGAATCCCTCCCCCTCCTACCTGACTCATGAATGAATCATCGTTGTCGATCGAAATCTGGAACTGCACTGCTCTCGAAGCCAAAAAAATAAATCAAACCACATACGTGCGCCTCCTCTCAGCAACAAGAAGAAGCTGATCGACGAGGCGAGCTTTCCTGGAAAATCCATCTTCCGATGAATCGAATTTTCGACGATAATACGTGCGAGATTTTCCGCTTGCGTTCCTCAATGCTCGTCCCAACAGCGCACTGGTGTCATCACACTCGTGTACAAGTGGTGAAAAGATTGATCACCGTGCTCAAAATTCACGACAAAATCGATTTCGAAAGACCAGTTGTTTTTTTTTTGCTCCGGATTCAAAGCACCACTTACTCGAGGGTCTTCTTACGCTCGTTAGCGGATTCGATTAGCCAAGCACCCAATCGATTCCCATTAAACTCCAATCCGTTCCAGACAGCGCAAGCCGCTTCCGCGTGATTATAGGTTTGTCCCCCCTCTCCGACACATGCAACTGTTACCTATCAATTATCCACGCACTGGTAAATTATGACCGTTTTAATCAGTATAATACATGTTCTCTCCAATTTGACAAACGATGAATATTCTTGATGAACAAATAGTATAGGAAGGATTCAGAATTTCAGCAAGACTCGTCTAGAACTTTTGCATTATTTGCACATTACTATACTGACGGACTTGCGCATGGCACGTGCTGAACTGTCGCAGAATTTGTGTAGGACTCGAGTGGAATCTGCGCAAGATATAGTCTAAAATTTTTATTTTCGAACTACAATATTTTTCGTCACAAAGTATACTTCATAGGTCTATAGCTTCGAAGAGATACAATAGTTTCAGCTGTTATTCAGGAATCCACAAAAAACGTTTTATTCTTAATCATTCATCACTGTATATCTAATTATAGTTGTCAAATCAGACAATGTTGACAGATTTGTGCGTATTATTCACGAATGATTATGTGGCCAAAAATTCTAGCGGCAGGATAGACGGCGCAAGATCCGATTCGTACTTGCAAACAGTCGAAAACACACGTAGACACGTGGCCCATAAGGCAACATCTGTACATGTGTACTGGATATTTCAGCGGTCGGAGAGACGGGGATGAAGAACGGTTTGCATCTCCAGTGAACGCGACGTTGGACCGGTAAAACGTGCGAGGAAATATGCATGCGAGCCAAGCGCATACGTGTGCCGACGGGGTCGCATAAAACTTGCACACGATAAAAAGTGCAAGCGGCTTGGCTGTGGAAAAAAAAGCTGCTGCTCCGCACACGTAGAATTTCTAAACATGGGAATGCTCTGCCCAGACGAGGGAAGAAAGAAAACATTCATCGGGCTCAGTATTACTCTTCTGACGCGGTACTGTGGCATCCCTTTCGAGACTTACAAGTTGTAAAAAAAAATGGTTACTCTACTTTTCTTTCGATGGCTCGTCCATGTAATGAATAAAACACCATCGAGTCGGAAAACTTATCTCAAGTAAGCAATAGTGGTGGCAGTAGTACAGGTCCGTGTTTAGTCAGACCAAACGAGAGATGGTAGGCAGGCGATAAGCGCTGTAGCTTACTAATGCGATTATCAAGGAGGAATATAATGGTTCAAGTCGATTGTATTGTTGATTCGGCAAGCATTTAACATAATGAGTATATGTATATTGGCTATTAAACATTTAGCTTGAAAATTTTAGAATGCACGGATCACTAAAAATACGATTTTGCCAACAAAATACGAGACACGACAATCCGACGACAAAATGAAAACAACCGATGGCCGAAGAAACAGGAAAAAAAAAAGCAACGAAACATTAAAAATTTACCGGCATAAACGCCAGGACCTGCCCCTATAATGCGTCCATCACCGCCCGGCTAAACACCTTCGGCAATTAATTCAGCCGCGCGCGTCGGCTGCACACGAAAGCGCCGGAGCAAAGGACCTTCCCCCTCACTGGTGAGAGAGAGCGAGTCACCGGGACGTGCCACAGCGGCATTCTCAGAGAGATTTCAAAGCACCCGTGGCCCGGGATGGTGGCACATACACATCCTGCACCCTCGAGCGCCAGCGTAAAACCAAGCCGGTGTACATATATATGCTCATAACGCGCGGAGCACGAGGGCATCGGGTGAGGTGTGTACGCGCGTGCGCTCGGGTGTCGCGCCGAGCGAGCAGTCGTGAGCGGGAATCTCGTCGGCGCTTTCGCTCCAGTCGGCGTTCGCCTCTCGCGGTACGCGCGCGCGCTTGCGACGGTTGCTCCGATCTCGTTTCTCGCGGGCGCGCGTTGGCCGGTCGAGTACTCGTGCTCATGTTGCCTGCAGTGTTTTCATGGTTCTAGCGTTGTTGCGGCTTTTATAGGGGCAGTGCACGTGTTGGTATACACAGCTACAGGATCTCGTCGGATGTGGTTTCGTTCTTTTGTTTTTTCAAGTAAAAGTTTGAAGTTTCGATCGCACGTGGAAAAGTTGTGGCGGAATAAGAGAGGAGAATCCTGCTGATGCGGGCACGGAGGAATAGTGCGGGAAGTGCGAAGCATGCAACGGGAGAAGTGCGAGGGCCGCTTGATTGGTAAACAAAAGACGCCCGGAGAGTAAGCGTTGCGAGAGTGAAGCCGAGGAAATCGAGAAGATGGGCTTCGGATGGCGGGGATGGTTTGGGCCGTCCCTGGGATGAAAAGTGTAAGTGCAGTGGAAAGCGTTTGGAGTTTCGTTCGGGCCTGATGATACGCGAGCGATATTTTTTATCGGGATCATCTTGAATCTTGGGGACAGCTCCTCACAAGTGTATACGTGATAGTTTGCTTTTCACGCAAAAGGCATAGCGTAATATAAAACTTACGCAGAGTTTTTAAACGACGAAGCGGTTATTGCGATATTTTTCATCTCGCGCTGACCGCGCCGTCAAATTTAATCTGCTAGAGGTGCGCGTCAGAATTTAATTTTCGCGCTGCGTCCGATCCACGGTTGATTGTCGCTCGCGCGGACGGAAAAGGGTTGCCCCAGCTTCGCGCGTAATTTTCGCGCGTTAATGATTTTGTTTTGTCGAGGCTGATGGGCACCGTACAGTGCACCTGTCTTTCAAAAGATCGGATAATGATGGACTCGTTGGATGATTAAACAAAATAGAATGCACGTCAGTTGCTTTGATTAAGTTGTTGGGTGGAACAAAGTTACTTTCGTAATTTGTGATATTACTTGTTCGCTGTTTGACGATCCAATCAAGCAACCAAAATACGTTACCGATGTCGTTGAAAGCGTCTAAAAAATTTGGTATTGAAATTTCGTTAATACCGTTAAAATTATTTTTAATATTTGAATTCAAATGAATTTAATAATGTCAAAATAAACAATATAGGGTAGAAAGTATCTCTAGAAGAGTATCCTCTGTAAGTTTGATAATGCGAGACTTTATTAAAACTTCAACAAAAATTAGAAAACTGTTTTTTTTTGGAATCATAAAACTCTTGCGTGTATAAGGATAACTTCTATATTAATTTAGAAAATGATGGTAGGGCGGACAAATAAATAAAATTGCGTAAACCAGTTCATTGTTCACGGACTGTATATAGTAATCGAGATGCTGGTACACGATCGAATGAATAGCTGCGCGTGGCGTTGCTCGGGAATACAAAAGGCGATGGTGATGTAATTGTGTACGTGCGTACGGAATCGTGAGATCGTTGAGCTGCTATCGAAAGAGAGCTCACTTTTCAATCTCTGCTATTGTATCTACAGACTTTTTTTCTCATACTTGCCTTCTTTCGAATAGAATGGACGTGCACGTTTCTTTTGTACCATCTTGCATAATCGAAAAATCAGTATCGACATTCGTTCAATGCAGGAAATAATACCAGAGACGGAAATATTCTTCATCAGAATCTTTGACGATAGAACAGAGCCATCCATACGTGAATTCTTGTTCCTTGGCCCGTTCTATCCTTCCGGGAAAGAAATAAGCTCGGAGGAATAACGAAAAAATAAATGCTGTCCCAATTTTCTACGCATCGAACAGTCGAGTAGTATGTACAAATTCTTTCACTAACGAGAACTGCACAATTTTTCTCTCTTTCAACTCTTTTGGCTTCAGAAATTTTTCTGGCTAAATGTTTAAGTATTGTTACGGAAGAGGAATCACATTTTTTGCATGCATGAAACAAAAATGGATTTTTGCAAAATGAATTTCCTGCGTTACCACGCACACGAATTAATAGTACGCGCAAAACGTGTTACAGTACCGTTAATGAGGCAGTAAAAAATACAGAACAACAAAAAAAAAACATCCTACGAATACGAATGGTAAAGAGAGGATTTATTGTAACGACCCGCTTTTTCTCGTTACGTAACGTTCTCGCTCCTATTTGTTCTTTACTAATACTCATGTTTCTTCTGTTCGGTCTTTTGAAATCTCTGCTAAAGATTGTAGCAATGGGGACTATTCACTCAAACGTGCATTAAAAGATACAAGAGAAAATCATCTACCGTTAGCAATATGTCCTTGCCTCCCGAACCCCCTATTACACAAGTGACCCCTTGCACGTCTCTCTTACAATTCTATGATTCTCTGATTGGTGGTCAAGAAGGACTTAAGGTGATGGTTCAAACTAACTTTATAGCAAAATTATCTCTTTATACAGGCAAAAAGTATAAATCAACAACACACCAAAAGTATAAAGACACCGTGTAGACAGACAACACCCCCGGCAATATAATATTCCTCAATCGAACCGAAAAAAAAATAAAATCACTGCGCATGTGCGTGTGCGCGTGGATGAATAACGATTGACAAATAATAGTTCCTGTGCCTCCTTTGACATTCATTGGACCAACGTCGCCCATGTGGCGGAGGAAGGAAAGAAACGCAGGGTACGCTCACGTGCGGAGCCACGCTGATAATCAAAGGTGCACTAGTTCGCTAGCCATGGATTCCTCTCTGCTCTCGACGCTACTGCTACTGCTCCTACTGCGGCAACGAGGTGAGACTCACTGCCCCTTTATACCTGTCCTCGTTAGCTGGCTCGTTTTTATTGCGTCCGAATCCTGTGACTTTACTTTTTATTTATTGAATGTGTGGGAAATCGTGATCTCGTTAGCCAGGAAATCTAAAAATACTTACAATTGTAACTTTGATAGTGATCAGATTCGTATTTTCATTTTACGGGTGTTGTATACGTTTATACTTGTTGGATACCATGAATAGAGGGTTTCGTGCGTATTGGTGAGGGATGCAATTTTTAATACAAAATATTCTCTTTGAGGCGACTGTTTCGTTCGATCGAACGAAAATACACTTTTTAACGTTTATGTACTATTGAAATTCCATGCTCCGAAAATTCGTCGCATCAAAATTAAATAGAGACGTAGCTATTTGATTTTTCGCAGAGCTCGAAGAAAGGCACGGTTAATGTAATTTTAAGTTTAAAATAGAAGATTGGTGTTTGTTTCCGTGACTTCAGTGAGGTTGTTAAATAAATTTAGTAGAGTATACTACCTATGGAAACGGCAATTTGGCCCTTGATAAATGGTATTTCTCGTGCACATAAAGTAAATTTTTCATATTCCTATAAACCAACTAAATATATACTACGATAAACCAACTTCATCTCGCTGGTAAATATTTGCGCAATTTGCGAATATCGCCTTGATAGAAACGAGATTCTCGTTTCTACCGCTCTGTGCAGTATCTTAAAACTTTTTCTTTAAAGAATATATATCTTTTAAGAAGGATCAAAGGAGAAAGGCTTTTTTATTTCCGGTTTTTGGGAACAGAAAAAAAAATATCATCTACAAAATAGCAACAATTGTCTTTTAAAAGATATACATAGTGCTACTCGAGGCACTTGTAAGAAAAGTTGTGTTTTTTTTTGTACGCATATCAGCCAAAACTATTCATAAGTTGAAAATTTTTTTCTTTTCCTATCGATCTCGTACCAGCTACAGGATATTTTTTTGTCATTCGGATGGACGTACAGTAAAACCTTTTTGAAACCTTTAAGAATCCGGGAAGTTTTGCGATTGTTTTTCGACACCTTTGAGAGTCTCAAAAGTATCGATATTTCGTGTGTGCATAGAAGGAGAAAAGGAAAATAAAAAAACAAAACCATCAAACGGGGTTAGAGGTTCGCTACACGGGTTTGAGCGGTAAAATCGACGTTTCTGTGGTAGTAGCACAGTACAATACGGGGAGTATTGAATAAAAAGGATGTACAAAGCTGGCAAAGGCAAACCATGTTTTTCCGGTTCATTCACGCGGGAACGGCCGGGAAAGAGCGCCTCGAGAGACGGGGCATATAGCTGGGCAGAAAACGAAGATAAACGTGAAAAATATAATAAGACGAAGGAAAAAGGTACTTGGCGGTGCGTGCGTGCGTGCGTGTACGTTTACAGTCGAACGCGAGGAATCGGGAGCAAAAAAATGAAAATCGAACTCCGGGGGATGCACGAGCGGGTGGCGATGCTTGGCTGATGCCAGTATACGTAGGATAAGGGATGGGAATATTCGTGCTGCTTATTTTTCAGCTTCGCAGATATTGCTTGGAAATTTCATTGAAAGTTCGATCGTTGCGGAGTTTTGCGTTGTGCCGTCGACTCCGAGGAAAATATTTTCGAATCGATCATTCCTTGCAAATACAATTTAACCGTTCCCCAGTACGGCTTTAAAATCGTCCTTGGTAACGATTTGACATTTTTAAAATGTACATTGTAAATCCAAGTGTGCATCTTTTGTACACACAAATTAAAGTAAAACATGTATGTACAAGGTGGGGTAAAGACATCTGTAAAGAATATGGTGTCCGAGCTTTCAGAAGTTGGACGATGAGCTTAACATAGATGAATAAAAGATGTAAGATAGAGATAGGAGGTTTGTTTAATTTTGTACGGCAAAGAGCATGCACCGTTCAACTCTTATATACACACAAACTGATGCGGTATAATCAACGTACGGCCATTCTTGGACTGCCGTAACATGCATTATGTAGCCCTGTAGGTATACCGACCACAAGAATAAACAAGCAAGTTTTTTTTCGGCCTTATGTTTGCAGATTCGCTAAAAAAGGTGGATTCCAGTATTGTTCAATTGGAATTTTAAAGCAGGCTGACCGACCTCACAGTCGCGATCATATCTCTCTCTTCTAATCGGTCGGATTATTGTCATACAGAACATGCGGCTATGTTTGAGAGGGAAAAATAGTGAGATCTGCCGCTTGTAAATGCTTTGGGATGTGCTTCATTTTTCGTCAGCACACACACACCCACGTCTCTGCTGCCACCACTGCTGCTGTCATTTATTCGATATTCACTGCTTCATTGGTAATCCGCTAAAGTAGCATCAACCTTTTCGAAGATATATTGCTGATCGAAATTTCCAACAAAAACATGATAAAGTGCCGCTGGGGGAAAAAGTTTTCATTAGGTTTCCCGTCGCGCTAACGATGCAACCAGTGCATCTTCTGTACCCTATTTTATAATTTATATATATTTTTTTTAATTTGATTTTGCAAAATTTGCTCTGTTTAGCTATTCTATCAAACTTCGTAACAGTTGTATCTTCCTTTTTTCGAGAAAAAGATCAACACAAGATGCCAGGACACTTCAGTCTGGTACGCAGTGTTCGTCTGACTATATCTTGAGTCGTACTACTGATTTGGAATATTAGCTCTTTCGAAAAAATGTAAGCGTTCAACGAAAGGCAACGGAAGAATAATTTGGATAACATGTCAGAGGCTGGCCCAAACCACGCGTTAAAACTTCAATTCTGATAATTATCAAGCGACCGTACATCGGGGAACAGTGATTGGTAGAATAATTGAATCGTTAATTGCGAAAATTCGTCCCGAGCATTCGTTTTGCGTGTGCATTTGTACACATTATGAGCAAGCCCGGTTCATTTATTTTAATTAAAATGAAAGTTTCGCGCTGTAAAATTGCTTCGTCGGCTGCGAAACAACGGCGCGCGCAATCAAGCGTTTAGAATGTTGATTTACGTCCGGGGCCTTAACTTCCGCGCAAAAAGAAGCTTCCGAAAGAAATAACGAAAACATATTTCCCTTCAACAAAAAATTCGCGCGGTGGGGAAAAAAAAAATCAACGCTCAATTAACAGCGGGCATCGGCGGAAGCGCAGCTTTTTTTCCCCCAGAGTCCGGCCTAATAGAGAAAGGAAGGAGGCCGGGCAAAAAAAGTCGATACGTATTTCCGGCGAACAGCCGCAGCAGCTGCTATACAAATCTCCCCGGCTTCGCAAGCGCGTGTGGGTGACATGAAAAAAGAGAAGGAAGAAAAAAAAATAGAGAGGCCTATGTATGTTATACACATACATGGAAGAAAATGCATCAGCTATTTAACCGCTTCCTCGAGGGGGCGACCGAGGAAGGGCTATACACACAAATGCACCCACACTGCAGTGGCTCTGGGCACTTTCGGTTGATGAAGATAAAATGGGATAATTACAGAGCCTATCGAGATCGAGGCGTGGGGCCAGAGGAGAAAGCACA
>JAPYYV010007368.1:0-13754 GCA_030522625.1 Copidosoma aretas | reverse complement strand
CGTTGAGTCCCACACTACCGTAGACCCTGCGGTGTGCGTAAATGCATTTTTCCTCCTACCACAAAAAAAAAAAAAAAAACCCCATTTTAATTAATTATATTATTTATCAATTGGACAGCTATTTCCACTCAAAACAATGAGCAGAGAACCAAAGCTGGTACTTTGAGAAACAAACCAAGCCAAAATTTATTGTTATTTGTTAAAAATTGGGAAAGAAAAGTAACAGCGCGCGATTATAACACTGTATAGCGAAGCGAAAGGCTGTGCTATGCAGAAATAAAAGTATACATGTTTCGTCCCGGAGCTGTTAGTGGACTCATCAGTAAGGCATACCTAACAGCTCCTGCTTTAGACACCGGAGGGGATACTCGAGCTGATATTAAACGTCCTTATATATCAACCGAAGGGAAGTTTTCGCCACTTGAGGGTTAGTCAAGAATAGAGGCTTTAGATGCCTAGTAGACGGTCAGTGAGACGCGACATAGGTGCGGTAATGGAGTGTGTCCTCACAACTGTACAGAGCTACTGAGGTGCTCCACTAATTGTAGTTGCAACTTTTCTCGAAATTAATGTACTGATTGATCTGAAATTTAAAGAGGATGTATACAATAGAATAACGAATGCGTATCTACTAATTATTCTTTAAAATATTTAGTCTGAAAAAAATCAGTAGATCATCAGGAGCTTCTGCCTTATCGACTACTTCACATCATCAAATTTTAAACAATTACTAATTGTATAGCTATTTTTACCTAAAACAAAGAGCAGAGGCACAAAACTGATATTTTTTGGAATCAATCAAGCCCGAAACTATTGTGATTGCTTAAAAATTGAGAGAGAAAAGTTGAAACGTATAAATATGTTAATCATCTACTTCGTTGCAACTTTTTTCTGTCAACTAGCAACTGATAACTACAATCTCGGGCTTGATGAATTTCTTTAGGTACCAGGATTGTGCCTCTGCTTATTATTTTTGGTAAAAATAGTAATACAATTAATAATTAATGAGAGTTTATTGAAGTGAGGTAGTCGGTAAGGTAAAAACATTTCGGTATGTACTGAATATCCTTAAAATTTAACGTTGACCGCTGCCAATAAATAAGCACAAAGCTTCCCCAACAACATTCTTCTGCAATTATTTAACTAAAAAAAAATTTTTTAAAATACAATAATCATTTAAAATGTGAAAAGAAGCTATTTTCATGCTCTATGATGTGAAATCATTTCAATGAGATTATAATTTTGACCCAAATAGTACAAAAAATATTGTAAATTTTTTTTAATTTTGAAACAATTGAACAAATAATTAGAATTTATTACTGAAACGATATGTGATACAACTATCTTTTAGCAAGAATATTATTGATTTATACAAAGTTATTTCACTATTTATAACACTGACTATTTACGAAATCTAATTAAAACTTTCTCACCCCAAAAACAGCAAACCGTTTTAACATAAAAATCGTTATAACAACCTTGATGGGGCATAAAACGTCAAATATTTTAGTGAATCGTTATAAGGATATAAAAAGAAATATTTTAAGCCTTAGAGCATCAAAATTACTCGGAGGGTTTCGGACATATAACTGATTTTCCACAAAAATCTTAGTATTTCTTACATGAAATCTAAATGAAATAGCTTATAAAGATGATTCAAAATGTAAAATACAGCTGTTTTCAAGCTCTATCAGTTTTTACTATTTGTAAATTCTAATTCAATTTTTTTCATCATGAAAAAGTTAAATAACCGTTTTTTGATCATCAAAATCGATATAAAAACCTTAACAAGGTATGAAACTTTAATTTGTTTCCTATCTCAACACGTAAACATTTCACAAGTACGCTCCCATCTGCACAAAACACAGCGTACTCACACTTTACATTTACCCAGATACACAAATTTCTTCCACCACATCTATTCCGGCACAAGCCAGTCTTCGAGCTTCGCCCAGATAATAATACAAACGCGTAAGAGCCACTTCACTCATCCCTTTGAGTGTGAGCTGGACACCAAACTTCTCCGTTATTTTCCATCACCCCCTTCTCACCCCTAATTCCCCTGTCTTCTAGGGGGGCGTAGTGCTTTGCACTGGTCCCCATGCGAGGAGGTTAGTTTTGCAGAAGTATTGAAATCTACCGTTGGGTTCCTGTGATATGACTGATTACACACACACACGCGCTCGCGCACACACACACACACACAGAGAGAGAGAGGCAGACAGACATACTTTTTCTAAAAATGGTATTTTTTTATTTTAGACACTGTCCAAAATATTTATAACATATTTCCACGAGATTTTTTTTTTTCACCGATACAAAGCTTCGTCTATGAGGAAGCAAAAGATCTAAAGATTTTTTTTCTCTTTTAACAATAAGATAGAAAGTAAAAATGGTGTATTTTCACCTTCATTGGTCCCTATCGCCTACATCTATCTAACTTCCATCATGCTACTAAAATTATTTAAACAAAGATATTTAAACCTTGCTTTTTCAATAAAAAAAATTAAAAAAATAGTGTCATTTATGTTAATAATTTTATTTTTAACTTTAAAACCCGATCATTAGGAGAAAAACCAACCATAAAATTTTTATAAATATTTTTATCGTATTCTTTAAAAAAAATGCTATCGAGTATTAATTTGATTACGAAATCGACAATTCCACATCCAAAAAAAAAATTCTGACATTGTGAACCTCACTAACACCAAGGGTGTTTGTAAAAAATTCTAAAAAAGTTTAAGTATTTTTTTCTTATGAAGTACTTTAGATTTCCAAAGTTGTAGGAACAACAAATTTGTTTTTGTCCCGCTTTATGTAAAATACCTTATGTATCTATTCTATCTATCTATTTTCGTAAAACACTGAAAAAAATTTAGATGTCTGGGACGTCAATCTTTGTGTTGCCCACAGAGCTCAATCGTATTGAGGCGCACAGTGTACAAGTTTGTACGTCTGAAAGCTCAAACGTATCGAGACCCTTTCCCTCGAAAATATTGAGAATAATACAATCTTGTACACTGTGCACCTCAATACGATTAAGCTCTGCGAGCAACAGAGATTGACGTCGCAGACATCCAAATTTTTTCAGTGAAGGCGTTAATTTATTATTTTATTTTTAACAAAAAAAAAATTAAATCAATGATATGGTCAGGCATTGCATCAATATTATTTTCTGAAGGTATGACATGTCACAGGATTTTTAAACTACCGTGAGACTTAAATAATACTGAATGTTCATTCGTAGTGTTTGAAACTAATAAGAAAAAATTAAGAGAAGTAGAATTGACTAGATGTAATATAGATTCAATGATTTAAAGAAACGCATTTAACATTGTTCATAGAACTCTGCAATATTTGTGTTATAACTGTAAAACTTTTTTTTTGTAGAAATATATTATTATTTTTGGGTAAAGATTTTTGTCAAATTCTACTAGTGATCAAAAATAATAAAATAAGTGTAATAATTTTTTAGTCAATTAAATCGTTATATGTATGGGCATTGCTCAATAATTTTAGATCACAAGTTAATATGCGATAAATAGACGAAAGTTTTTCAAAATTATTATTGAATATCGTAGATAGGTAGATGCAAACTTCAAATATTTTTGAAAATTAGATAGCAACTGACGTATGTTCGGAAACATTTGGAAATCTTCCGAATTTGACAACAAATAGCGCAATATTAACAACATATGAGAAATAAACATTTTTTAAGATAATACGATTTAAAATATTACAAGAAAGAAATATTGTAACGAATCATATTATAGACAAGGCTACTGATAAGGTGTTGATAAATCTGATGATAATATTTATGATGATATTTATATAATTTTCCAATAGAAGTAGTACGTAATATTTGGAAGGACTTCCAACGCATTAATTAAATTTGAAATAGGAGCGATAAGAAGTTTATTACGAAATTGAAGTATAAATAATGGACTGTGTAATGGTACAAGATTCAAAACAACGAAATTATATAGGTTAATATTAAAGCAAAAATTATTACAGCTGAACGAATTGGAAATAAAGTGTTCATTTAAAGAATTACATAATGATTTGATAAAAATTTTACTTAACTGTTTCTTTTACGTAGAAAACAATTTTCTATGGTCGTAGCATTCTCAATAACAGTAAATAAATCCCAATGCCTTTAATAATAGACCTCTATTTTATTATGGTCAATTATATGTAGCAATCTCTAAATGAAAAAATACTAATAAAATTTGCTTTTAATTAGAATAAAACAATGCAAACAACATCGAAAACCTCGTTTAAAAATTATTTTCAACAATAAGAATTAACTTATACCAATTATAAGTATTTTTTAAATATATAAATCAAACAATGTAAATTTAGAAATTTTCTGTAAATACTAAAATTTAAAATAAATGTATGCATATAATAAAAAATTATAATAAAAAAGTGGATGTGGCCTGTTTGCCTTAATATTAAAAATTGTTCAAGAAAGGATCGTTATAAATACGATCGATATAAATACACTGAAACAATATTGGTGTAGCGGCTGCCCCGTACGGGTATAGGCGACGCCAACCACACGTGTAGATCAAGCATCGGAGTCCGGTGTACTGGGTACACCGCGCGGAGCTGCCTTATGCACCGCGGTAAGGCAATAGTAGCGCTGAGTGTGCAGTACACTCTGCTACTATGAGAGTCCAGTGTAGCTACTACACCGTGACGGTGCTCCTACAGCTCCGATAGTACAAAAAAAGGTACACACCACCTCCAGTGCTGCTGCTTCCCCGATATTTTTTTAGTGTAATGACGTATCTGAAATTATTTTTTGTAGCATGAGTGTTGATTTTACTAAGGTAAATAGAGAACCTCTTAAGGAAGGAGAGGGGGGGGGGGGGGGCAAACAAAAAAAAGACTTTGAAGTTTGCAACGTTGCGTGCAACATAAATATAATTTTTCTTTTTAATTTCAGTTTTAAATATTGTAAACGATGTTACATGACACAAAAACCATACACAGAAATTTCTGTGCCACTAGTGATAATGGTTCAGGAGATATAAGGGTTTTAGTGTAAAAACGATATAAATGACAGAATACACGTTAAAAAAGCTTTGGGCCACTGATAACGGCTCAAAAATAGTATCAGGCGATTCCCCACGTTGATACCTATTAGCCTAATTGCTTTTGAGCGGCCGAAAACATAACCACGATTCGTTATGACGTCAAAAACTCTTGAAAATGACTAAATAGTGCCTTTTTTGTACATAACTCTATCATAGCCACGCAAATTTTCACACAAAAAATATTAAAATTACCGTTACACTATTGCCAATAAGATGTAAAAAGATTAATCGGCCGGAATTGATATGGTAGGATTTTATGCTACGTTAACCATACCTACCTAGCAATAGTTCCGCATGCAACGATTTTGAGCTGGCTCTGAGCCACTGATAACGGCTCAAAAAGAGTATGAGGCTATTCCCCACGTTGATACCTATTAGCCTGTTTTTTTTGAGCAGCCGAAAACATAACCTTGATTCGTTATGACGTCAAAAATCCTTGAAAATGACTAAATAGTGCCTTTTTTGTACATAACTCTACCATAACTACGCAAATGATCACACAAAAAATATTAAAAATACCCTTACACTATTACCAATGAGATGTAAAAAGATTCATCGGTCGGCATTGATATGGTAGGATTTTATGATATATTAATCATCCCTACATGGCAAGAACTTTGCGATTAACGGAATTTAGCTGTCTCTGAGCCACTTATAATTTCTTTAAAAAAAGTATCGGACTATTTTCTATCGTAATACCCAACAGCCTGATAACTTTTGAGTCAATCCAGAGATGTCGTCCCAATTGTTTGGATAGCTGAAGGTTTTACGTACTTTGGGTGGAATTGGATGAAACTGGGTTTAACTTAAGAGAAATGTCATGACCAAAATAATAAGCTATTAAAATGTCTAGAACGGACTCGCTCTCAACAATGTTTTTTTTTTGGAAAATAAATTTGAAAATCCACTCTTTTTGTTATTTAGCAATTCTCAATAACAAAAGGTTTTGGCGAAAAATGTTTTGAGTAAAAGATGTTTAGCGAATGGTTTGATCCAGGTTTTTAGAATTTTTTTAAAAGTTGAAAAATCCTTTTTCTGTTGAAAACAAGTTTCAAAGTTGAGAAACGCGAGCTTGTAAAAGTTCTAAAAAACTAACAAAAAAATTGTTTTGATTCTTTGAAAATTAGATATTCCATAGAACTTAGTATAATTAATAAAATTCGCTCAGACTGGTTACCCATAAAAAGTATGGTGACTTGTTGCAATATCATAAAGTTGCCAAGCTGCAATTTTTGTCATCACCATAGGATGCGATGCAAACAATTGTAATCGGTAGGTATTAATAAACTCTATCAATATTCCGAATTCCAAAAATTGTCAGTAGTATTTCTTTTTGTAAATAAAAGACTATTAGTTGTGTTTTGTAACTTCGCCAATTTACAACTTAAATATTTGTAATGAAGTGCATTTGATTGTGCTGATTTTTTCATGAATTTAAAAACAAAATGAATATACTACAAATAGAAGCCAAAATAACATACTTTTTCTTACTTCTTTACTTGTAGCGGCAGTTCTCATTACTTTTGTGACTTTGGACTCAGCTCAACTTTTTAACTGTTTACTTCATAGTAGAAAATTATTTTTTGGTTGATTTGACAAACCCTTTTCTCATAAACAATAGATTCTACTTAACAATCGTGTATTGGCTTCCGTCGATGAGCGTCTGCAGCCAGCGGCGAGCTGAAGGCCCCCAAAGTAGCCCGTAGGCCGGTACACTGAGAAAAAAAAATTACTTTCTTAGTATGGTATAACATTGCAGAAACTGCACGGTTACCTCTACAGTAGCAAACCTTACAGAAAGTATATTAGAGTTTCTGCAAGGCTCTATACTAAAACTGTCAGAGAACCTTACAGAAACTGTAATGTCACATTATACACTCTGTAAGGTTTGCTACTGTAGAGGTAACCGTGAAGTTTCTGTAATGTTATACCTTACTAAAACAGTAATTTTTTTTCTCAGTGTAGACAGTTTGTCGGCGTCGCTATAAGATACGAGGTTGCATAATTAATTTTTCGTTAATAAAAACCATTTACGATGAGCTTTTCGTTTTATTCTTACGTACTTTTTTTTCAGCTTTACGATTATGCTATTTATTTTGTTGTTTGTTAAGTACACTTACAAGTGAAAGTATTACATTTTTTTCCAACGTAACAGCTCTACAGCCTTTGCCAAGCGATTATAATCGTACAAGTTTGGTTTTATATGAGTATGGTATATAGAATAATGTTAAATCAATGGTTACTTATTCATAAAAGTGCCAGGCAATGGCTGTAGAGATGTTATGTTGTATGAAAAGTCTAATACTTTCACTTGTACTCAAAGTACACTTGTCCATTCTAGACATTTTGATAGAATTTTGGGTCAAGACCTTTCCTTTAAGCCCAGTTTCATCCGATTCCATCCAAAGTCCGTAAAATTCCGTTTATGAACCTTCAACTACCTAACTAAAATTAGTTCGGCTTAAAATAACTTTTTTGCTTTTTCCTATACAGGGTGCTACCTCTGCATTGACTTAGAGCGAATATTTGGCGTATAAATGTGCTAAATCGATTTATTATTGTAAATTCAATAAACTATTCGATGATCGGTAACATAGGAAATTAATTTGATCAGAGTAGTCTTATGCTGCATCTTCGTTAGATGAAGTTATTTATTTCAAAATCATTTATCAACCCAACATCTCGAAAAAAAAAGAGTTGTCGCACATTCTTACATTTGTAAAAAATGAATACACAGAAAAAATATCGGTGTAGCTACTGCCTCCACACGAGCATTGCTGAGCGGTTGTGCTGTAGCCTCGGGATTGGCTCACCATCCCTTGATTTTAGCCCTGATCAACGGCTCGTGGCCCGCGACGCTTCTGCAGCTGCGATAGGTACGGTGCAAGAGATACACCACCTACGTCACTGCTGTTGCTCCGATATTAGCGATCCTATAAGAAGTAATCGGAATACGTTCCGCCATGTTGATTAAAACTATATTTTTCAATATCTTTGTATACATATACATATATATATATATATATATATATATATACACACGCATATGAGAACATCTATATTCAATCTGTCCTTTGGAGTCCTGATTTTTGGAAAAAAAAAATCAGAGGCACACCTATGGGATACGGTTTTTTTTATCCCCCACACATCCAGAAACATAAGGGAATTCGTAAACACGCGAAAAATTGAGGAAGACTAACTTTTTTTAAGCTTTTTCAAAAATTTTATACGTAAGTACGAGAAAATTTGATCAATACAGAAAAGGGTGCACTCTTTTGCTCACAACTTTTTTTTTAATACTAGTTATTAAAATCCGGCAAAAATTCTTTTGAAGTGCTTGACATAATCTTTCGTTTGGGCGCTTGCAAAGTTAAAAATGTTGACTCTGTCAAAAAATACGGCAGATTAAAGTTTAGACTTTGGACTCAAAAAACTAGTTTTTATTGATTTTTGAAAAAAAATACTCAAAACCATCGTAATTCTTGACGAGATTATTATTTTTTACTTTATCAGAGCTTAAATTGAAGGATTTTCAATAAGCTTTTAATTAAAAATAAGGATTGTTGAAAATTATTCATCGAGTAAACACTTACGGCTGTTTAAAGTTTTGATTTTTTATGGTAAAGTCGCAATTTTTACGATTTTTGGTGCGACTGTTAACCAGCCGTAAATTTTGATATGATTATCATTATTTACTTTGTCGAACTATAAATTGAAGTGCTTAAAAAAAACTTTCATTTAAATCTTGGTGGAGTCTAGAATGTTCATTTAGTCAAAAGTTATGGCTAGTGTCAGCTTACACATCGAAAAATTATATAATAAGCATGAAATTAAAGGCAATATCTAAAACATTAGAAATCCAAGTGTGTCCCCCGCCCCGTAATCCACCTCTTGTCTTGATTCTCTTGTTAAACTAGGATGGGGCGGCCCCGACGACCCTACCTTTCCATCTGGTCGTCATGCACGCAATTCCAACGGAACTCGACCTTAAATACCTCCACACCTCATTATCTGTCTAATTGTGAAAAGAAAAGATTGGCTTACATTACTTATATGTAACACGCAGAAAAACTATATTTCGATAAACTGACTTGCCATTTTTGTAATTTCAAAAACAATGGTAATCATTAAACTTCAAATAATTTAAGTATAGTCTCGACCAATAAAAAAAACCGCTGCCAATTTATTGGCACAAAGCTTCCTCATTCACATGTAACTCATCTTTCTTACACACATCCTTATTAATTCTCTTTTTTTCTAAAGTCAAAAACGTCATTATTTGAGAAATTTTATGTTTAGGATCTTCTACCACAAAATATTCTAAAACAACTTTCACTGGCAAAAAAATCCATATTTAAAAAAAATTCAATTTTCCAAAATCATTCAAAATGAAATAAAATTGAATAAATTTTATTTTTAATTAGATTAAAGTAAAAGTAACAGGCAAATAAAATTGATACATTCATCATACATGTATATATATATATATATATTTTATGTCGTACTCCATAAAAAAATATTGTACAAATGAACCATATTTTATCATAATCAGTAGAAAGACTTCTGAGAAATGAGTAATAACATACGTACATACATACGTATAAAAATACATTTATACATACAGAAGTACGCATACAGACCATAAGAATTGATATTTGTCTCTATCGTACGTCACATAGGTGTAAGTATAAAAATTCATTCGAAAGAAAAAAATTACACAGCCGGACACATAATAATCGATGTTTGAAAATCGAAAGAATCAAATTAAAAAAAAATATCCGGAAAAACTCAAATTGTTTTCCAGCGATGATAGGAATCTAGAAAAAAAAAAAATAAGCCTTGTTAGATCAAAATCAGTTGAGAAAATCCTGAGATACAACTAATTACATACATACACACATACGAACACACACACGCACACACACACAGAGAGACAGACATTTTCCAAAAATGATGTATTTAGATTCTTAACTTCATAAAACGTATTTATAACATGTTTTTTTGAGATGTGATTTTTCGTCCATAGCGAAACTTTCTCTACAAGGAAGCAAAACGATTTTCCGAAATCAATAAAACCAAAATAAAAAGCAACAAATCAATGGAATTAAAATATTTTTTCTCAGCCATCATTCTTTTTGGGTATGCAACAACACAAAAAAAATTACAGAATATCTAAAGTAAAATATCTTAAAACAGCTATAAAAATCGGTTAAAGAAATCCTGAGATATGACGCCCACCTAGCTAACAAATTTGTATGAATCCATCTCAATACGTTTATTTGTATACAATTCAATAAATTTTTAGAATTTTTATCGTAAAATATACTAAAACAACGATAAATGTGTTTGAAATCTATATTTTTGAAAAATCAAGTTTCAAAAATAATGAAAATCGAAATAAATAAAAAAAAAACGAATGAATCGAAATGTTTTTTTAAGAAGTAATTTGGATTCAAAATCGCAGCATGCACAATGAAACAGCTATGATAGAAATAGGACATAGACGATTACCAATTCTCGAGTTACCAAAGGATATCACAGCATAGAAAACAAACTGATTCCATAGAAAAAGGACGATGAGACTAACAACTTCCAAGATAGTAGAATGTATAAATTTATTTTATATTATTATTGTAATAAAAAATATTGATTTTATTTTTTTGATTGAATTGAAGTAAAAGTAATAGACCAATCAAATTGATACATTTATCATATTTATAAATTTTTAATGCATACTCTATAAAAATGATATGTTGTACAAATATTAAAATTAGAACAATATTCTATCAAATTAAGGAGAGAGATCAGTGCTGCCAGACCGCGGTAGTTTCGCTCATAGTAGAGTATGGCAGAGTAGAGGCTCGTGGCTCTTGGCCGGAGCCTCAATAATACAGCTTGTAAGAGTCTCCCAAACCGACCCCTTCACTCTAGCTCTTCCGACCACCTATAGGTATATATAACCCGAGCCTGTAGGCATAACGTATGTACAACATCTGTACTACAGCAACCAGTTGCTGCAATAGTCGAGTGGACTAGCGGCTCTCACACTTTTGCTAGGCAAACCTTCGAATCTTGGCTTCGGACAATTTTTTTTGAATTAATTTTTTTTTCTACAGACTTATTGATTATGATTGTTGATGTACATTTTCAATTTATTTCTGAGTAATTGCACTGAGGGTAAGATATGATCTCAAGTAAGTTCATGGATGCCTTGTTAAATTCTTACAAATGTAACGTATATGAGAATCAAACTTTATCAGTATATTTTATTGTTAAATAACTCGCCTCATCGTCCTTTTGCTATGGAAACAGTTTGTTTTCTATGCTGTGATATCCTTTGGTAACTCGGAAATTGGTAATCGTCTTTGTCCTATTTCCATCATAGCTGTTTAATTGTGCATGCTGCGATTTTTAATCCAAATTACTTCTTAAAAAAACATTTCGATTCATTCGTTTTCTTTTTTTTAATTTATTTCGATTTTCATTATTTTTGAAACTTGATTTTTCAAAAATATAGATTTCAAACATATTTACCGTTGTTTTAGTATATTTTACGATAGAAATTCTAAAAATTTATTGAATTGTATACAAATAAACGTATTGAGATGGATTTATACAAATTTGGTAGCTAGGTGGGCGTCATCTCTCAGGATTTCTTTAACTGGTTTTTATAGCTGTTTTAAGATATTTTACTTTAGATATTCTCTAGGTATTTTCGTATTGTTGCATACCCAAAAAGAATGATGGCTGAAAAAAAATATTTAAATTCCATTGATACGTTGCTTTTTATTTTGGTTTTATTGATTTCGGAAAATCGTTTTGCTTCCTTGTAGAGAAAGTTTTGCTATGGACGAAAAATCACATCTAGAAAAAACATGTTATAAATACGTTTTATGAAGTTAAGAATCTAAATATATCATTTTTATAAAATGTGCGTCTCTCTGTGTGTGTGCGTGTTTGTGTGTGTGTGTATATGTGTATGTGTGTAATCAGTTGTATCTCAGAATTTCCTCAACCGATTTTGATCTAACAAGACTTTTTTTTTTGTTTCTCGATTCCTATCATCGCTGGAAAACAATTTGAGTTTTGCCGGATATTTTTTTTTAATTTGATCCTTCCGATTTTTAGAAGTCGATTTTTTTCGAATAGTGAGTTTTCATATTTTTTATTGTTATTTTAGGGCATTATACGATGAGAATTCTGAAAAATCATTAAACTTTACACAAAACAACGTAATTAGTTAAAATTAAATATATTTAGTAGCTGGATGTGCGTGGGGGTAAATGGTCAATATATATAATCAGTCAAAATATATATCACTATATATTATTCATGGAATACTCCTATTTGTCCGTCATTAACGCTTTATATCAAACAGAAGAGGAAATATTTATAATAAGTACATAAATAAAAAAAAAATTGTTTAAAAAAATTACTTTATTAATATCTCAATACCACATTAAATGTACATCGTTCACAATAACAACAGTAAATACTGTAAGTAGTAAATAGAATCATGTAGTCGTAGAATATTAACATAAATTATTCAAAAATTTTCACTGTATTCTTTTTTTCGGACGATAGAAATTGCTTTTATTCCAATTCTTGAACAGAGAGATGGGAATCATGCTATGATATTTTAAAGTTAGCTTTATCCTAATCTAAATGTAGAAACGCTTGATTTTAAATCATTTTAAAGCATTGTATCATACATTCAACCTGAGCTATCCAGCAATAAAATATAGTTTTTCGAAATTTGCAAGTTTACGACCTAAAACCACTGTGTAGCAGGAGCGGCTGGTACTCATTCTGTTTGTGTTTGCTCTATACATGAAAATATTAAATTTTTAATTGATGGAGGCCAATTTACTTTTTCCCAACTTCTCATGGGAAAGGACCATGCGACGAAAAAGGTAATACACTCAAAAGGCTTGCTGCTAGAGCTAGTCTTTAAAAAGTGAACGATCTAATTTGTTCTCAAAAAAAATTATTTGACTGGGTGACAAACTCTGCGAAACATAACGTGTCGTTATTCAAGTAATGCTAAATACAAAGAAAAAAGATACTGATACTACGTTTTCAAAAAGCATTGACAATTACTTAAAAATATCATAGCATGATTCCCATCTCTCTATTCAAGAATTTGAAGCAAAGCAATTTAGATCGGTCGAAAAAAAATGCAGTTGAGATTCTTGAATCACTTTTAATGTCCATATTTTCTGACTACAATGAGAGCTCCAAAGAAAACCAATGAGGGACAAGAAAGAAGGGGATGCCGCGGCGCTCTGTGGGACCCGCGTGCCGATGCGATGTAGTTAATTAATTTTTTCCGATGGTAATAATGATTTCGCATCGATTAAAAAGTCTTTTTGAAAGATAATTTCACATTAGAATACGATGGTAATACTCAAAACTAGATAAGCGGTGGGGGAAATTGTTAAAAATCAATTTTAACTTTGGAATTTTTAATAACAATCATTAATTGTTAACAATTTTTTTCAAGAGTATTTTATTCTTAAAGCTTATTTTTTTACCTGTAAAGTGATTAAAAAGCAATCTGTAGCCCAAATAGAAAAAGAGTTATGTATTTTTGAAATTAACTCCTCAAACCCAAAATTACCGAAATCATGAAATTCCAATCCTTTCTAGGGT
>JAPYYV010007367.1:0-24958 GCA_030522625.1 Copidosoma aretas | reverse complement strand
GCACGCTCGCACGATCGCAGTGCTAGCGCGCGACTTTTCGTCTATATTACTCGCGCGCTCTCACTATGCGAGTGGTGGCACCTACAAGCTTCCGTAGGATCAGCCTCGAGTGCGTATATAACAAGCAGCGCGCGCGCGAGAGCGGTTTAACCACCACCAGCAGCAGCGCTATAGGTGTCAGCGGCGGCGGCGGCGAGGAGAGCCGCCCTGGGTCGTTGCACGGCGCGCTCCGCGGGCCATCATTGCGCGCGCGCCCGCGAACCGCGACGGTCGTGCCGCTCGTCCACCGCGCGCACCGCAGTGCTTCTTCGTCCTGCCGCGCGTTGTGCCGCGACGACAAGTGCACGATAGCAGTCTGGTGACACGATGACAGTTTCCCACACGCCCCTCGACGCGCGGGCTCCCGCGGCTGCCGCGGGCAAAGCGCCAAGGCTCGTCCCGCGCTGATGGTTGATTCTTCGCCCCGCCGCGGCTCCTCCGCCCCGATGGCGCGGTGCGCTGCCGCGCGAGTGCTGGGCGACTAGGGCTCCACCAGCGGCTCCCGAGCGGCGGCGCTTTTTTTTCTTGGCGAACGGGCAAAACTGTAAGTGGCTCTTTTTTTGGGGGTGTCGATTTTCATTTCAGCCCCGCGCGCCAACCCCCCGGAATTTCAACAAACGTGATCGATTATTTTCGAGATTTTTACCACGCGTTGATTCTTTTTCTCGTGTGCGACGGACGTTGACTCGGTCTTAAGAATCGTTGTTTTCGTGGCCCGCGAGCGTCGTTTGAATGAGAATCGCGTGATCTCAGCTGCAACCAACCGCGTCACGAGTAAAGGGCTTCGTTCGAAATTATTCTCCTTTTTAAGGTAGGATTCGGAAAAAGTTTCAAAACAGTAGTACGAGCTGTCCTCACCGAATGTTAGCATCATCACTTGACGAGTTTGCTCGTTCCGATGACGAATGATGCATTCGCGTCGATATTCCCCGCGGCGGCAGTGCAGCGGTTGCAGTGGGAATCCCGTAAATGCTGCATCTCGTTGGAAGTTTGAATGTGACGGACGAGTGCGCTTATATTACTTTATGCAGAGTGACGTTACTTCTTTTTCGACATTTTTTTTCTTCGTTTGAAAAACTGATTCTGGAAGGATATCCGTCTTTCATCCAAAGTTAATTTACAATTGTTTACATTTTGCATCACTCGGAGATAAGTATTGGGTACACAATCAAAATCAACACCCTAATTCGACAGTCATTGCTTGATTTGTTATTGTTTACTGTCTTGATCAATGTTAAAGTTACAAATCATACTTGAATCTCTTTTTTATCAGTTTTTCAAACTAGACGTTCAACCTAACTAAAACCGTACGATGATTTTGAGTAGAACAATGTTTATTTTTATACAAAATAAAAGTTTCATTCGAATTAAAAAAAACTTTCACTTTGAGGTATAAAGTCTACACCAGAAAATTCTATTAAATATACATTTGAATGGAAAAAATGTATTTCGCGCACGAATGAAAGTTTCGCCCCTCGAACTGTATACAGCAGTGGACGAGGAGTTTCAGTGGGTGTGTAATTTCAAAGCTCTTGGCCACGCTTAACGCAAGTGTCGCCGAATCCGCTCGAAGACGAATCAGTAAATTATGCAAATCCGCGATTAGCATTAGCCGCTGGATACTATATTGAAAGCTAAAAGTATTTCCGGAGGACTCCTTTTTTTTTTTTTTTTTTTTTTTGAACCCACGCTCCGTCGTCCGGTTTTGAATATTCATGCCGATGCCGTCGAAGCAAAAGCGAGCCGCTACTTTTACCCAACCAACCAAACTTATTATTTTTCGATCGCTAATTAATTGCTGAAAAAGCCTTATCAACAATAGTATAATCTCTGCCGAGCCGACCGGTGAAATAACGAAGTTCAGACGAGCTGCACACATCGGCGAGCGGCAGTAACGGGTCAAACGCACACCGATATACATACATATCCAAAAACCGCGGCTCGCCTATACCTACCAGTATAATATACGATCAGCCGGAGAATCATCGGCGAGCTCGTTAGCGCTATTATACCGTTGACCTTCGACTACTGCGTCGTACAATATATATTATATACTTACCGATAAACTCGTCTTGTTTCTGTACATTATGTACGCTTATACTGTACGGTACAGAGCTCCTACGATCGGGGAACCTTTCGGGCATGTAAGCCGAGCCAAACTCGCGACACGGAAATTAATCGGCGAGCGCTGTTGGGAGTATACGCGGGCCGTCGCTCGTTTCGGCTCGGTTTCGGCGGCACGCACCGCGGGGAGATGCTCCAATCGGATCGCACGTAACGACAAACGATTCGGCAACCGCGGTATTGACCGGCCGATCACTGTTGACGGATATCTGTATGCATGCATGACAATTGAATCAAAAAAAAGAGTAGTGATATTCGCGTGGAGCCGAGCGTTGACGCGCTCCCTCGGCCCGATCGCTTCCCCGTCGCCAAGATCTCGCGACGCAACGAGGGGCAATCAATCATCAGCAGCCCCGTCGCGGTGGCGCACCATATACTATATCACGGCCCGCGGAGTATGCACAGTCGATACTCGCAGATGAGTCTCTGCAAACGCGAGAGAACACTTACGATTTCGGAGCCCGAGCACAAACAGCGGCTGGCGCGTCGCTTGGCTGATGATGTGTATATTATAATCATGATACTCGTCTCGTATCTCTCGATCGTTCGCTCCGATTGGACAAAAATTCGTAAATAGCTACTGGCGCCTCGCGCCATCGAGAGTGAAACGGGGGCGGCCGTGTTATGATACGTCTATATCGTGTATACGCTAACTGTGTCGTAACATACATACACGCAGTATACAATGTTTTGTCGACGATATAACGATAATAGTAATAATAATAATAATAATAATATTTTCATGATGATATAATATGCATGCCAATAGTGACGACGGCTGCACGTGTCGCGGTCGGCGCGTGTACGCGTCCACCAAGGGACTAGGAGTACTGCGCTATCTCAAACTATTATCATTATTACTCCGCATTGACGGTTACATATTAATGACGCATCCGTGACTGTGAAAATGTATCACCTTTTTTTTTTTTTTTTTTTTTTTTTTTTTTTTTTTTTTCTTTTTTTTCTTTTTTTTATCTTCTTTAGCGAATCGACTGTAGCATAAATGCAACAGAGCCGTCGGCGCCGCGATACACGCCTCCTTGGCATCTGTCGATGATAATATTATTATTGGGGAAAATCGCTCG
The DNA here is from genome assembly GCA_030522625.1 of Copidosoma aretas. Taxonomy (NCBI): domain Eukaryota; kingdom Metazoa; phylum Arthropoda; class Insecta; order Hymenoptera; family Encyrtidae; genus Copidosoma; species Copidosoma aretas. The sequence continues at coordinate 21,710 of JAPYYV010007367.1, read as the reverse complement.
TGCTTTGATTTTGTCTTTTTGTTCGTATTTGTTTGGCGTGTCTCGTTTTTTCGTGCAAAAGTGGGGATTCAGTGGGGCGCGGAAGGTTCGGTTGTACCCGAGCGGGGCGGTAGAAGAAAAAAGCCACGATAAGTCTACGTACAGTATGTATTCCATAGTTTTCGAGCGTTATCGGTATTTTTTGCGCAACGCGACTCAAGCCCCGCACTCGGCGAAGTTTTCCACAAATTACGAAACACTTGGAATCGCCGAATGTAAATCCACGCGCGCGCACCCGAACCCGGAGGAGACAAATAAATCACGGGCGTAACGCGCCCGTGCATACACTTGTATACCGATATCGTCCCGGTCGCCGTTATAAAGAGTGGAAGGAAAAAATAAATAAAGACGCCTTCGCGCTCGATTTTCCGTTCCGTCCCGATAGCCAAGTTCGCACTTTCGATGAATAAAAGGCGGGAGGGGGGGGGGGGGCGGAGTTACGAAACGAGCCGACGGTGGAACAGCCTAACCGACTCGAGAGACTTATACAAGTAGGTGCATACGATCATCCTTGCCAGCGGCCGTGCGGCGCTACTTTTATCATTCGTATAACGAATTTTAAAGTTTCGCTACTTTTCCTCCACCTTCGCGTGGCAAGAGGGGGGGAAAGAGATTCGAGGAGCCCTATTTTCCTCTCGCATTCTTAGTTTTCCCGACATTTTTTTGTTTTTTTTTTCCCTGCACTTTGCACAATCACCGTACAAATGAGCCAACAGTACGGCGAATAATATTAATCCGCTCACGCCCGAAGATTCCATCGCTCCATCGTACCAACTGCACGATTGGTTTACCGACCCCAATATAATTTCCCACATTCGAAGCCTCTGGCCTCCGAACGCACGGCTGTGGCAGAAGCAAATTAAACACGCAGCGGTACATGTTGTATACAATAGTGCATCGACGTACAGTCCACCGTTCAGCCGTGAACACCATCTCGATATATCCTGCCCCGCTCTATATTTCACTCTCGAGAAATAGGGGCCGAGACGCGCGCGTACTTACTCCCCGCCGCCTGCACCTTAATGAACAGCCAATCTGCGGTTCCAGCTGCACAGTGCCTTTTATACACCGAGAGCAGATTGCGCTGTACGGTACAGAGAAAGAGAGAGAGACGGAGCGATGGCGAACGATGCAACATCCTTGCCCCCGTTGCGCTTCCTTCTCCCTTCCACCACCCCCTTTCCTTTCTTCCGTCCTCGGGCCGTGATGCATCAGTCGCTAATTCTACCCCGCAGCAGTCCCGATGCCTGCTACCGACTTGCACTGCAACGCGCGTACGATCGACCACTTTCAGGCCCGATAAATACACTTTCGCGGTTACCCCCCCCCTACCCCGAAATACACCTCGGCGGCGGAACAAAAGGAGAGGCGCGCGTTATTTTTAAAAGACGACCTCGGAACTCGCCGGCCGGACCCGCGGGGAGGCACGGACAAGCGCGGGCCGTTGGGGCGAGCTCGAAGTCGAACAGGGTCGGGATCGAGGGGCTCGCGGTGGAGTCCCGACCGAGTGCGCACGGTTGCGCTGTACGTAAGTATACGTACAAGTTGCGATGTCGGTTCGGTGGCGGTTAGCGTCTCGATGGAAACATCATTACCGCGAGAACGCAAACGAGCCTCGACAACGCGCCGCTCGTTGAAACCAAGATGCCGCTCTGTACCCAGACTTACGATCCGCGTGGGTTTGTCCGCCGATTGTTTGTGTGCTTTGCGCGTTCGATGCGTCGTTGCGGAGTCGAAATCGCCAGAACCCCGTACGTATCTGAACTTGCGAGTGGCGGTGCTCTCCAATAACACTCTCCGTGTCGTTGCACATTGACATTGACCCCTAGCTGTTGTTATCGCTATTTTATCAACGCCGCTGCACCGGCTCCGGGGATCGATCCGATTAGTGGTACAATCAGAAGCCTCGAGCCAAAGATTCATTTATACCTTTCGCCTTATTTGAAATTTGTCAATGTATCACAGTACATTATCACGTATCTGTTCATTGTCAGGGCGTTCGAGGTTATAACAAGAGTTCGCGATGACGAGTGCCCGAACGACACTGCCATGTAGTCGTGGAGACCATACTAAACTATACCTTTATATTTATTGTATTTGTATATCATACGCCTTGTCGATCCGGTGATTAGCAATTATTTGTGGTGCGTGCCTGCATCGAAAATCGATGATTCCTTCAAACACGCCCAACCTTCGGGAAACCTTCGACGCACCGCGGACCGCGGCCTGCCAATCGTTCGCTCGGCATTGTTTTGACAACCTCATCCCCCGCGAGGGCGCACCCGACAAGTAGATATGCAAGGCGACAGCCCGACCGATCCGCACTTTTCATCCCGGCGTTGAAAAATACTTGCACACACCCGGCGATGATCACTCCCCCGAGGCCGTCGCCGTGTGTCAAGCGTGACGTCTACGCACGGATGCGCCAGAAATATGGCTCTGTTTTTCCCACCGACTTTTTTCCTCTTTTTTGTTTCCCCCTGCCTCGCCCGCGCCGGACTCTCCGACCAAATTCGCGCAAATGTCGCGCGGGAGAGGCATACACTCACAGGCGTCGTCGCGCAGTCTGCCGCGCTGATACGGAGCTCGACCTGTATATCTCCTGTATATGTTATATAGTGCGTACGAGAGGAAAACTCGGCGACGTTGTTTTAATTTTAATTCGCCGGTCTGCGTCTGGGAATTCGGCGAACAAAAACAAAGGGGGGGGAGGGGGGGGGAGCGCACGGTATACTTGTACACATATTCGGCGATCGAACGGTATTGTACACGGTTTGTTGGGTCGGACGGCGAACCGCTCCGCGGAGCAGCTGAGATTAATCGCCGCGTGCATGCGAGAAATTTTTACGCGTTGCGCAATCGTTTGTGTTTCCAAAACGCGTGTGGGCTATTTTTACAGCGTTTCAGATATATAACACACGTGTATGACGTATATATATATGTATATACATACTTGCATCTTACGTCGCGGCGGGCGTATTGGCTAATCTCTCGGGCTATTGTGAAAGCAAGCGTATAATCAAGGGTATTGTAAGGTGACTCTCGATACGAGCAGTGGGTACACGATTGAAACATACAGATACAACTCACTCGTGCGCAATTACTCTGGATTACGATCCGATATCGCGGCGCGGACGGCAGCCTGTACTTTTGTACCATTGGATCTACGAGGCGCGGGGATTTTTCCTTCGGCACGGCGAACGGTCGCGCATCGACGATCAATTACGAGCCTTGCTGCAAAAAAAGCCAAAACGATCATGCCCTTTCGGCCGATCGAAAAATCAGAAGTATATAATACGTATCTCGTCCGTGGCACACATATATGTGCCACCCCAACAGTTATCATCTCACGCTGTTTCGGTATGAAAAAAAACACACACACAGGTTATCTCCCCCCCCGAGTCAGCTTTTCCCCCCTTTTTTCTCCCCCCCCCCCCCCCACGTTCTTTTCTCCGTTATCACCGGTCACCGTCGCGTCATCGTCATCGCTCACGCGTGTGATGAGAAAAATCCGCGATCTCACGTGCCGATAGTCGGCCGATACCGATCGCCGTCAGATGTACATTTCTCTCCGCTGCTCCTATCGTCCCCCGCTCGCGGGAGCGATAACACCGGCTCTTCTGCGACCCTCCTACCATCGCTCGGCTTTGCGCTAAAAATCGCGCACTCCGTGGCGAGAGGAACAGTCAAGGTCGAGGGTACATATCATGTATTACATATAAGGAGCAGCCTCTTCGATCCGGCCGGTTGACGAGATTGCTGTTTTTCTTGAGCCTCGTTATCGCACAGGCCTTTTTATCGCTCGTCGCCGGAGCGCCGAGAGGACCTTGAGACGCATTAACAAGGCGCGCGCCGAGAGCCAATTTTTTTTTTTCATCCACATCGCGCGTATATGTGTAAACACATCCGTGCCGATGACGCACGCAGGGTGTTTTTCGGACGGGGGGGGGGGGAGCAACGAAAGAAGCGCTTACAGAATAATTCGGTCACTCGGGTCTTTCGTGCGTATAGGTATACACTTGATACACGCGTCAGCTGGACCGCTGCGGCGGCGTCGACGACGACGCGTTTCTGTCATACACCGATTCCTCGAAGAGTCGTATCACCCTCGCGACAGCAATAACGCGCCCGCGCGCGTGACATGTCCGACTTATCATGCACATGATGTGCCCACCTACGGTATACATACAGAGACGCGAGCACAGCGAAATGTAAATACCGAAGCGCTGCTGCTCTGCTAACGTGCGGTTGCGTGAGCGTCTTGTGAATAATCATGCACCCCGACCTCGATCCCCCCCCCCCCCCCGGCATCAAGTCGCTGACTCGATTTTTCAGGAACGATTCGCATCAATTAACACAACTGCCCTGGACAAAACAAAAACGTGTCACGCGTCTCTCGTGCACTGTATCGTACATGATATACGTATGTTTGGGCAGAGGCGCGATTCCTCGAAACAAAATAAGACGAGTGAGAGTGAAAAAAAGCGAGCAAAAGAGAGGGGAGGGGAGCGGGGGCGGTGGGAAAACAAAAGCAGCATTGTCGACCCCCCCCCCCCCCCCCACCCCCCACTTCAATAATATCGCTCACCTCTACACACGTGTGCGTGTATACATTATCAGTATAATATGTGCAAGGTAAATCAGGCCTGACATTAACGGCCGTGTGATTGCAGGATCGTGGAATCTATCGTGAATGGATGGCGGTGCGACGGAGGACGCGGGAGCCGGACCCTTTGCGAGCCTGGGAGGTCTGGGAGGATGGTGGGCCTACCGGGGCGTCGCCGGGCTCGGGCTCGTGCTCTGCGGCTCGATCCTGCTCAACGCAACCCTGCTCATCGCCTTCGTCAGACGGCCCGGCCTCAGGACCATCTCCAACAGGTTGGTGCCCGGTGCCGTGCGATTTTCTTTCGGGCGTCGAGCGCGCGGTGGGAGAAGGCGCGAGGAAGAAGACAAAACAAATCGTCGCGGCGCCATACGGGTGGGAGCTTTCGTTCCGCGGGTGGGAGCTAACATTGTGCGTGCAGCTGTGACGGATCGGTCCGTATGATTCTGTTCGTCGCGGTAAGGCTTTGGCTGCTCGGCGGAAAAACAGAGCTCCGGCTTTCGAGATTTTCGGGGCGACGTGGGGAAAATGACGCGAAAACCGCTGGGCGATCGAGGTTTCCGCGCCGGCGCTTTATTTTCACGCGTCGCCGTTGGCATCTTCCGTCGTTCGTTCGACGAATCGACGAAATCGAGCTGCGCCGCCGGCGACGAGGTCGCGCGAGTTTCTTTTATCATCGATATGCGCTCGTTGCGGAATTCCTCGGGAGGTCGGATTTTGTTTGTTTTTTTTTTTTTCACACGAACGGGCACTAATCTTTCGCGTGATTGCAACAATAGAATCAGCCGAGCGCACTTACGAGTCGGCCCGAAGAGACAATGTTATCGTTTCGACGTGCAACGCAATCGCGGTTATTTTTAGTATCTAATGTATGTAATGCGTCCAAACGTACTCTTAATCGGGTATAATCGGACGCATTATACATTTTACCTTGGGATATGTTTTTTCTAAATTCGTAACCTTTTAGCATCGAGGGGTCACTGACCCCGACGCGAAGGTGTTGTCAGAGAAAAACGGCTGATACTGAAAATATTTTAATAGAAATCCTTATTGGTACCGTCGTTTTGTCTTTTCGTTCAACTGTGCTGTCTCAAATGAGATAAGAATATACGTTTGGGAAAGTTTACTCGGAAAACTATTTATACGGATTTCGTTATTTCTCCGACATTGTTTCATAATTATTTTTTAATGGACATCAATATAGAGTCCGTCAGAGCCAGCTGAATGCTTAATTCATGGACAGTCAATATAATTTCTCCACGCCCTGTATCGTGTTATTTCATTCGATAAGTTACTATAAATGTCCAGTTTGCAGACCGGGTAATATGAGAACAAAATTATTTAAACAATTAAAGGAAAATTCCTGAATGACTATCAATACGTTGTCGTTAAAAGAAACATGTCAGAGATAGAACTAGCTTTTTTTTCTCGACAGTCACCGTTTATAATTGACTTTACGAAAAAAACAGCATTGATAAGTCGTTTGATTGTACTTTTTATCGCCTCGACCCGAGCATATATTTTCCTAATTAATAATGTAGGTGTGATAAAAGTAATAATTAAAACTGTGCATGATAAAGTCAGAGTCCTTAGGCTCTTTTAATGTAGAATATCTAGCGTAGCGCTGAATACCGTTAGCGTTAGCCTAGCCGGCATTGATTTTGCGATTATTCCAACAGTTACTTTATGCTATATTTAATTTGAAAATAAATTCGATAAGTGTGTCAAGACTATATACTCTCGGAGGAAAAAATAATAATCCGCTTAACGTTCCAACACTTATCATTAATTCATGCATAAAAATACAAACACGGCGTAGATATTTCCATATTGTAAGAGTCGATATGGGTTAAAAATGTCGACGCATTATCACGTACCCAAACCTAATTAACATGTCATTCGGAGAGGCTCGCGGGCTTGGTTTTATTTAATTACGTACGCGTACGACTGTCATTATAAAGTATACAAATGAACGAGTGCTCGATAATTCATGCCTACGTTTCTTAACTGTGCACATGCGTGTATGTATTTGCATCAGACGGTCAATAATTTACCGGAAAATTTAATTGATCAAGTTGGATATGAGTGTTTCCTGACAAAAATTACGACAACTGATAATTTTTAACCGCAAATTTCAGTGTACAATTTTCCAATCGCTCGAACGAAAGTGACATACGCACAACACCCAACTCATCGATCCAACAAACTCTTGATCGACGAGCGCCCTGCGCCCACAGAGCCGGGGATGCTCTTACAAACTTCACCACTGTTCTCTTCATTTTTCGAGAAACGCGCGAAAAGCAGCCCGACCGCGCGTCGCGCTCGGAAAAACGGTCTCGCGGCTCGCGCGCGTTATACCCCAGAACAGGGCCGAACCACCGGCCGGCCACGCGCGCACAGACACCTGCAGCGGGCTCTCGCGGGTCTCGTCGTTCCCGAGGCTGATTCGCGCGCGCTCGCGGACAAGAAAAACGCGACCCGAGGAGGCTTTCCTCGCGCGCGCGTGCCGATAAAAATTTCACCGCAACGTCGACGAACCACGCGCCGCGGCGAGCACACCCAGAGCCGACACCCCCCGCGTGACGAGCGTGATGCGGAGTAGGCGCGGTCCCGGGAGCCCTGATCCGGAGCTGAAGCAACAGCAGCAAACACACGGGCGACGCGAAAGGAAAACAGGGCGAGCGTGGGAGGACGCGCGACGCTGGGGAACATCGCGGGGGAAAAGGGACTCGACGGCGCGGTTCGCCCCGCGCGCGCCGTAAACCTCGCGCGATACTGCCGCTGTTGACGTATCTTGAAAACGTACACGGGAAAACCAAACGTGTGCTTGCGGGGGGGGTGTGGGCGGGCGGGGGTTTCGTCGGGGTGTCTTTTGTTGTTGCCCCCCCCCGGGGGCGCGGGGGGGGGGGGGGGGGGGGGGGGGGCGATCTGTTGTCGTAGCCGTACGATTTTGTCACAGCGCGGCGGGTATATAATATCGAGCGCGCATGAATTATCTTATTTTCAGCGCTCGTCGTCGTTGGACGAACAACAAGACAAATTATCGTTCCCGGAAACGATCCGCCGCCGGTCGGTTGCGCCTGATCAGCTCGGAAAGAATTACGCTCTCTTCCGTATATTATATATCTACCGACTCTATTTTCATGTTTTCAAAACGTCAAAATAGAGAAAACATCCAATAACAAATGGCTCTCACGCTAACGTTTTAAATATAGTCGCTTGGTCTGTTGGAGAAAACACAGGCGCACGACTGCGCGCGGGCTTATCGCGCCGTCGATCGGCGATAACGCGCAAATGACCCAGATACGTATGGATGTGTTATTATTGTCTTCCGAAAACTACAACGTTTAGCTCCAACGTTGACCGGTAATTTTGTCGTCAGCAGCGCTAAGGTCACGCGGGGGAAGAGAGAAAAACGGAAAAGCCAAACAAGTTGCGTCAACTGCGCGGACAGGGAGAAAATCGACGAGTCTGGCGCGAAAAGTGACGTATATACGGGGGAGGCAGACGCGCCTCCGCGAGAGACGGGGCGTCTAAAGTTAGACGGGCGTGACGGGGGGGCTTCTTCCCGATCTGTGCGTGGGCATTGATAGTCCTTCCCAATACGAACCCTCCCATGTAAATAATGTGCATCGTCGTCAGGAGGGGCGGGGTTTTCTATAGTATACGCAGCCAGGAAACAATCACGGCTCGTAAAAATAGCTCCCGCGAGCGTGTGACTCTGTTTTTACCCTCTTTCGCTTCAAGAGAGAGAGAGAGATAGAGTGGCGTTGAATGATTGTTGATCGAAGGCGCTCGCGGCTAATGGGTTCGCTGGCTCGGGTAGCGGACGTACACGTTCGAAAACTCCTCGGCCCGCGTTAATTTTTCCTCCTCCCGGGACAATGGTAGTCCCGAAATACACTCCCTAGGGTCGAAAGAACGCGCGTATTTTTTGCATTCACGTTATACGTGTCACTCTGTTTTCGCTGCTGCGCTAACGAAAACACAGTCACGCGCTACGGTCATCGCTTTTATTTCCAAAATCCGCACAACATGATTAATTATGCGTTGCATCTCTCGCCCATTTGCAGATTCGTGATGAACCTGATCGGCTCTAACCTCCTGGCCATCACGGTGCTCTCGGCCCTCCTGATCCTGAGCACCAGCGGCGTCTCGGACCTCAGCTTTCCCGCGGCCATGGCCCCGAGTTTCTGCTCCATCTCCGAGGGCAGCGCTGCCTTCGTCACGACCTCGTCGATCCTCTCCGTTCTCCTGATCGGCCTCGACCAGTACCTCGCCGTCGTCGACCCCCTGCGCTACCGCACCCGCATCGACAAGCTCAAGTGCGGCCTCCTCATCCTCGCCGTCTGGTTCTTTGCCCTGATCTTTGCTATTCTGGCCACCCTCAACCCCGAACCCCTCAGTCTCTGGCGCCTCTGCTCCGGCCGGTACCCGTCGTCATCATCATCGTCGCCGGCCGGCATCGGCACTGAGCCACCGCTCGAGGAAACAACGGCGGAGTCGGGCAGCCTGATGAGACTCCGGGCGAGCATCGTCCTCAGCGGCAACGCTACCGAGAACAGCGCCGACCTCGAGATAGACGGGGAGTTCAGGTTCAACGTCGACGACGATGACGACGACGACGACGACGACGACGACGACAGAGGGTACAACCTAACCTCGATGAGAATGACCTACGGGCTGGCCTACGCGCTCGTCTACGCGCTGCTGGGCTACCTCGTGCCCCTCCTGGCCATCTGCTGGATCTACGCGAGCATCTACCGGGCGGCCAGGAACAACTCGGAGCGCACGCGGCGCAACGGCTCGCGGCCGGTCCTCTCATCGGGCAGCTTCAGCGACGAGGGGGGCCTGACCGGTGCTGCACTACCACCTCATCATCCACCGGCGCAGCAGCCCGAGGAAACTAACTGCCCGCGCCGGCTGGCCAAGATATCGTCTCTGTCGTCGATCGACGAGAACAGCGAGGCGACGCCCAGCCAGCAGCTCAGCTGCAGCGTCGAGCACGTCGCGGGGTCAGGAGGAGGTGAGGAGCCCGACGACCCGATAACGGCCGTCGTCTTCACGATGGGCGAGTCGAGGGTGACGGCGAGCAGAAAGCCAACGACCAAAGATAGCACCAAGTCCAAAGTTCCTATATCGAAGCTCAGGGCCGAGTTCCTGATGGCGGCGGCCGACTCGAGGAGGGGCTCGCGGGAGGAGGACAGCGAAGATTCGACAGCTGCGCGCTGCACTCGGTTCCCCGACGTCGCCGAGCAGAGGAGAAAGTCCTCCCACGATCTCATGTACGAGGAGATGATGCTGGGACGGGACAAGCACCCCTACGAGTACGACGACGACGACGACGACGACGACGACGACGACGACGAGGGTGAGGGAGATTCGAGCGAGGAGGAGGAAGATCGGTACCGACACCAGGATTGCGAGGAGGCCCTGCCGCTGTCGAGTCCCGAGGGCGCGGCCAGTCCCAGGAACGCGCGCTCGAACAGCGTCAACTTCGACCTGGGGGACGACGACGACGACGACGCCGAGAGCCACGACGGCAGCGAGTGCCAGGCTGGGTTCACCGTAGGTTCGTCGCCGAGCCATCCGTTGCCCATAGTTACGATAACACCACCAGGACAGAGGACAACGGCGACGACGACCACGATGGTGGTGACCACGACGTCGACAACAACAACAACAACGTCGGTGCACCGAGGGACCAGCGTCACCAAGGGCAACGTCAGCAATCATCATCATCATCCTCACCACCACCAGCACCACCATGGCTACATAAACAACCTAAAGTACAAGATAAGCAACGGCTCGCTGTTCAAGTACCGGGAGGAGACCCGGGCCGCACGGATAAGCGCCCTCGTCGTCGTGATGGGCCTGATCTGCTGGACGCCCTACGCCTACCTGCTCCTGGCGCGCAATCTCGCCCCAGCGGTGGTCGTGCCCTACTCCTCCGCCTCCGGTGTGAGTCTCGAGTCGCTCGCCCTGGGCTTCCTGGTACTGGCGACCTACGTGACGCCCCTGCTCTTCGGTTACCGCTCGCGCAGGGTCAAGCGGGAGCTCCGGCGGTTCTTCTGCTTCAAGCGCGAGCTGTCGTACAGGAACAACCGCAGCCTGATGGCGAAGAAGGTGCTGAAGCGCAGGCACAGCGGCGCGACGATTCTCAGCCAGTTCGTCGCCGGGGAGTCGGAAACCGCTGGAGCAGGCGGTGGCATCAGCAACAACAACAACAACAACAACAACAACAATTCGAGGTACAGCATATTCAATTGCATGTACGGGAGGAACAGGTGGCCCAAGGAGAAGGTGCAGTTCGTCCAGGTGCCCGAGACCGCGCTCGCCGTCGAGACGTGCCGGAGCAGTTTCAGTTCCGGGGCCAGTACCCAGATATCCAGCACCTCGACCGACGAGTGCTGCTGAGCCGCGCTTATAATACCGCAGTGGCGCGTCGTGGTATGGTGAGAGGACTCGAAGGGAGCAACAATAATTGGTGGCCGACGATTGCGATCGAGAGACTCGTCTGGCCAGGACGCCCGTGTTTGGGACATACGAGTACGTCCGCGGTGCATTTTTTTTGTTTTCCTCGGACCGTGGATCCGAGCGAACCATATTCATGCGTCGCTTTTTCCCTGCTGGCCGTATGGGAAATCAATTTTTTGGTCTTTCCGACGCGAAAAAACTAGCGCTGCCCGCGCTCCGACAGTTTCATCGCGCTGCGTTATACGCGGGGGCAGCCAAAAGTCCGCCGGTTGCGAAACGCCCGTGATTTATAGAAACTGACGGCTCTCTCTCTCTCTCTCCCTCTCGTTTTCCCTCGTTGATCGAAGACGAGCGCGTGCAACGGAGAAGCGGACCGTTTTATCATAGTATTATATGCAGCGGCGAGACGGCTGTATTAGTGCAAGTACTTTCCATGACAGATGTGCACGGGAGCTGCGGAAAACTCATCCACATTTTGTACATACTATTTTGCATATTACTTACTATAATATGCGCCGAGCGATTCGTCTATTTTTAGCACAACTCTCGGCTCGCGTTTGTCGCGCGAGAGCGTTTTTGTATGTACATATAATACTTGTATATTATATACGTGTGCGCAGTGAGAAGAAGGAGTGTGTGCGGGTGTTATAATGTGAGTTACACGCGCGATTGTCTTGCACGCGGAAAATCCGGAAAACGCGGCTGCGACGCTATAGGTATTTTTATTGTTTTAATTCAAGACAAATCACAGGGGGTGTTTATTTTTTAAGCTCATATACATATTATTATGTCGTCTGGTTGAATGACTGGCGCACTAGTCGATCGCTCAGATCCAGGGTTTAAGCCAAAAAGTACTTAAGTATATAAGTATAATATCATCATTGTGAACTTTGCAAGTATACCGTTTATAGTCATTGTGAATGAGTTATTTTTCTACCTCAATATAGCTTGGTCTTTTTTTTTTGTGCGTAATTGTACGGATGAACCGAATCATTTCTCATCGGAGACAACAATATTCATAGCAAACGAAAATAGCAAGCTTGCTACTGAACATCGGTGATTTCAGATTTTTTTTCATGCATGTGTGTTAATAGTCAGTTAAAGCGAATCCATAGATGTATCGGATGTGTACGCATTTGATCGACTTCCTTTGTATACATATCGTGTTAGTCAAAACTGTAAGGCGTTTCTTGGATTTTCCAGATTATTGTAATATTTGTTTCTCACGCGATATCGTAACTAATAGTCGAGGCTTTCATCACCGGGTCGTTAAACGTTTACGCGAATAAGAATCCATGTGTAAGGCGAATCTTTGTTTCTGGTAGCATTTGTCTTCGATCAGTCAAAGTTATGATTAACTTTTAACCGATATTTTTTAATGAAATAATAATAATAAATGTAGTTAAGGATTTAATAAAGTTGTGCACGTGATGGACTTCAAAGTGCTGTATGTGCTAAAAATGACAGCATTTATCGCTTGCTAAAAACAAACAAACTTTATTTGTTTGGGACTTCAAAACGTCTCCAAAAATTTATTACCAGAAACGAATATTTTTCTTGCGACATCAAACAAATATCAAACATCAATGCAAGCTACAAACAGACGGAAGTAAATTTTCTTAGGTGCAATATAATAACGAACAGTCTGAGGCTTCGACTTTGAGAACCGAGAGAAATTGTAAATAGTAGATTAATTTGGCGTTGATAGACGTACGTATTTTTATCTTAAGAAAAAATAAGAAAAAGAAACACGAAAGAGCAAAAAATTTTTAATTGCGTCAAGTGAGCATTTTGTTTCCTGCATAGTCTTTGTGACTGTAGCAATTATTTAGGCGATACTCAAAACACTTTTTCTTCGTCTTTTCGTTTTTATAATACACTTAGTTGTAGATATTTTGTATTATAGCATCTTAAGTATTTTTTTACGTGAATCAAATTTTCCTCCATCTCCTTGGTTATTATCATTATATTTTTATTATTTATATTAAATATGCGTGGACGAACAGAGTTGAATACCAGCTGTCCTTAAAAAAAAAAAAAAAAAAAAAAAAAAAAAAAAAAAAAAAAAAAAAAAAAAAAAACTTGTTTCAAAGTTTTTTCTCACGTCATTTTGTAAACGCAATTCCTATATAAAAGTTTGTAGCCATTAAAAATGCACATTAAATATTCTGGAATCCGAATGAAGATTGTTTTTTGTTACATCTGAAAGCATAATCAAACATATTACGTGCAAATCTATCATGTCAACTCCGTTTTGAATGACGTACTCCAGCTCTGAGCGTAACGAGCCATTACTACAGGAAAAAAAATGTAAATGTATTGTACATTCGTTCATTTTGTAAATACCCCAAAACCATCATAGTCAAACGACGACGGACAGTCTCTTATAACTTGTGATATATATATACATACAATATATCTTCGTACATCAACCAATTAAGTATATAACATCATAACGAGTCAGCCTTAATATGTATTAAATGCTGCATAAAAAAAGCTCCTTGAATCGTACGACTCAATAAACTACATCTTCCAACATGATTACAAAACGATCTGATTATTTTTAAATATCCTTGTGATTTCCTTTTGGGCACTCGCTATACATACGTGACAAACATTCAAATGAATTTTCATGAAAAACATTGTATAATCATGGTAATTACTTTCAGCCCATCCAACTATGAATATCATTAATTCTCTTTTTTCTTCTACTACAAAATTCTAACGAGTCCCATCATCACCGAAACTAATTTTAATGAAATATCATTGGTCCGGATTAAATCTCAGTTCGCTCATACGTACACCGCTGTCCAATCAAAATTCATCCAATCCAGCCGCACAAGTGCCTGCACTTTGAAACTCCGAAGAGTAATCAAGATCAGACGGTTCCCCCCCTCTCTCTCCACCTGAGTCAGAGCATACATCATATTGCACATGCCGACCTGGCGCATGTCCAAAAAGTGCTCTTGGAGACGGTGCAGCAGCGGGAAACCGAGGAAACGCGCACAGACGGCCGTCTGATGCTCCCGTGCGAACGAGAAGATTTGGCGTCTTGCCAGCATATATATATATATATATATATATATATATGTATATATATAACGCGCGGTTTTCTTGGCCACTCCAACGCGAGCTTTCAATTATTTCTGCTGTTCTTTCTACACCCGCGGGAATATAATGATGATCGAGGAACGTCGGAATGTCCGAGGGATGAAACGCGAGAAAGCTGGATCCGCGTATGTGTACAATAGTTTTTTTATTCTGTTTATATATTGCACCTAAATTGTAACAATAACTCTTGTCGTAAAATGATTACTTGGTATTTATACTATGATATTACATCGATATAAGTTGTACATACGGTAACAAAGAGTATTTACAAAAACAGATTTACGAGAACAGAGTAGAATTAGATTCTCTATGTACAGGCGTATAATCATAATAATATATCCTTCCACAGAATTCTAGAGTACTTGAACACTAGAGCATATAGCATAATACTGCAGCTTGCGACAGTCACACAATCTTTAAGTTGAGATGCTCATTGTCTCCTTCTCCGTTTTGGTCCTCTGCAACCTTGATTTCTCGGCAAATGTATTCCCATCTCTCTCACAGGTGCGAATGGTCGAAGCCGAGGTTCGTCCTCGCGGGCAGCCGCGGCATCTCCAGGGTCGACGTCTTGCCCTCGTCGTCGACGTAGTTTCGATTGTCGTGGCTCTCGCCGGGCTCCCTCGCCTTCGCCGGGGCTCCGGGCATCATGAACATCGTCGCCAGGAACATCAGCGAGCCTGCCAGGACGCGAGTCATCGTTATGCATATGTATCATGCGCAATTTTAGAAAAACTGCGCGCAACGCAAAAGGGGGCTCACTGATCCCGTAAAAGCCGGCGTAGAATATGTAGAGCGACTCCCGGTAGCCGATGGCCTTGCTGACCGGCTCGACGAGGATCGGCAGGTTGCCGCCGATGTTGTTCATCACGAAGAGAAAGACGCCGACCGTGGTCGATCTCAGGCTCAGCGGGACGATCTCCACGACGATGGCGAACAGTATGCCGAACCACATTTCCGCTGGAAACAAAAATGGCCGCAAGATCGTATTCGTTCCTCCCCTCGTGGCGAAATAAAAAAAGCGTGTGATTATTATCACGGCGCACCGAAAAAGTAAGATATGCCGAGGGTGATCATGGCCCAGGTGGGGGCGAAGTAGACGGAGCCGAAGGCGAAGGGCGTGGCGATGAGCTGGCTGACGACGAGCACGGCGACGCGCGAGCGTATGCCCATCTTCGCGACGAACTTGTCGCTGACGACCCCGCCGACGACGACGCCGATGCTGCCGATCACTATCGTCACGGCGAAGAGCCACCAGCCGAGATCGTAGTCCGGGAAGTACGAGCGGTAGTACAGGTCGCAGTTGTACGCGAAGCACATGCCGCCTGCGGGGACGACAGACACGAGGTTTCAATCATTTGATGTTCGCGTGCAATGTCCTCGTCCCATCGTTGATTATATCAATTCGGCAGATAATTATACTATTTCGAAACCTGCGAAAAGACACATCATATTATAAGTACCGCTGTGCCTGATGCTGGCCGCGATGACCAGGATGATGATCCGCGGCTGCAGCAGCTGCTTCCACTGGGACTTTTTGCCCTCGTTCTTGTCGTCCTCCCCGATCGCCCGTCTCTCCGGCTCCTTGAGGGTCGTCGAGGTCAGAAAGGCCATGATCAGCCCGACTATGCCGGCGCCGTAGTAACACGCCCTCCAGCCCTGCGTTACGCCGATCGGACGGAATATACGACGAGGGTCAATCACATCATTTGCATGAAACGTCATTCAGGTACGTACCAGTCCCCAAATATTGAGCTGAGGTATGTAACGGCCGACGGGAAAGGCGATGCCGTAGCCCCCGTAGACCCCCCAGTTGAATATCGACATGACGAGGCCGCGCTTGTCCTCGTCGAACCAATCCGACAGCAGACCGGTCGAGAGCGGGTTGCATCCTGCTTCCCTGTATTGGCACGACCGTGTGATTCCATTCGTTTCTCATCTTTCGCGAGGTATTTTTTTTTCTTCTCGTTAATTCTAAACGTTTTGATTCGCGCCGTCTCCGATCAACGCGTCCTTCCGCCGCTTCCCTCGCGACGATCGATCGATCGATCGGAGGTGCAACGGGTACAAAGCGTGCGCCCATTGTACATCCTTCTCGATCCACCGAGAGCTGATTAATTATGCGTGCGCGCGCGTTATTTACGATCCAAGTGCCGCGGAACAAACGCGGAACCCGGATCCCACCGGGAAGAGGCTGCGAGGGGAGAACAGAAAGAAAAAAAATGAAAAAAATTACCCCGTCAGCAGCGCACAATTATACAATTGTCCGTCGTGCTGATTATTAGGTTGCAATCGGTGCACGACCATCTCCCCCCCCTACGGACGACGTAACACTTTGCGCGCGCGTGCTCCGGCATTTCACCGAGTGCGGGACACGTGTACCGTCCGGTACATCGTACGATGGACGATGGATCGTCGACGATCGAAATTCACGCGGTCGTGGCGATCAAGTAATTCGGTTCGAACGAGCTGCAATGGGGGAGACGACAATAACCTACCCGGCGGCAGCCAGCATGCGCAGGATGAAGAGTTGCCAGTAGTCGGTGACGGCGCCCTGGAGTATCACCGCCACGCCGAACACCAGGGTACAGACCGCCAGCATTCTTATTCTGCAAAGATCAATGATACACACGCACTGTCATCATCACCATAGGATACCATCAAGTTTAATGTCGCGCGGTCGAGCGTGTATGATACCATGCCTGTCTGCATTGTGCACACGAGAGGCACAATAAGCGATGGAGGACAAACTCGTGGATAAGTCGATGCGGCTGGCCATTAGAGATGGATCGCGGGTGGTGTCCGCACATCGGCTGTAATATGCACAACGGTGCTCTCGTAATTTTATTGCGCACAGATTCGAATGTTTGCGCGTAATATCGTGTAATAACGTACACGCCGCGTGTGATGCGGAGTTTAAGTTGTGCCCGATGCAGGTTTCGTAATACCGCGCGCGGCGTTGATTGTTTTATTACTCACGAACAGCAGCCGACGTCGAATCGTGATCGATTTTTTTTCCTCCTTCTTGTTTAGTATACTCCGCATCGAGGATTCCTGTCCGGGGGATGAGCCACCGATCGCTTTGCCGCGGCGTGCAGTAAAACGGTCGCGAGGGAACCGTGTCGATTCGCGACGTCTCGGGGGTACGTATACATAAAACGGAATCTGTCTCGCGCGCGTCTCGGCCCGAACTTTGACAAAGCGCCCGCTCGGCTCTGATGCCAGAAGTGTCTCGATCCTCCCGTACATGCGCGCCGAACTCAGCTGCTGTATACTTACCTGCAGCAGCGCTCGCTTGAAATTCAGCGGTGATCACGTTTCCTCGTTCGTTGGCTCGCACGGATTCGTCGGGGGATCGTGCTCGGGCGGGAAAAACCGCTACTTTCGTGCAAAAATAGGGAATCTTTTTGTTTACCCTCACCTGTTGAACCTATCGGCGGCGATGCCGAGGATGACCCCGACGATCGTAAATACGGCGATGAAGCTCGGCCCGGCCAGTATCTGGTAGTCCAGGCCCAGGCCGTTGTACGTCCACTCGCAGTAGCGCGTGCCATTCAGCTCCAAGGATTCGCATCTGCAATTCGCGCAAAGGGATTATAGGAATCGCATATCGTAACTGCATCGATTTCCAAATGGTTTTTTCTTATACAGATATACTGTTTCCAAACTGAAATTATAATTCAAGGGCTCGAGAGAGACACTCACACATCCGAACTGTTAGCCGTGTCGCACAGGATCGGCAACTCCGTCAGTCCCAAAGTCGTCGAATTGAACTGACAGGCTATGTCGCCGTAGTGCAGGTCTGTTGCTATCGCTTTGCTCGTGACACCTTGAGTGTGCAATTGCGGAGTCAAGTAATTACTATTGGTAAGTACTATTGATATCCGAACACAAGTACAAACAAACAAAAATCGCACGTACCGATCAGATAGTGGCCCAATTCGCCTACCACGTATCCCAGCGACACGACGGCCAGGGCGTAGGTTTCGTAGAAGACCTTGGCCTTTTGCGCGAGAGTCGTGAACATCTTGAGGCCTGGAAAATACGAACGAACAAACAAAAGCGTGTAAACGTGTTTGACGATGGAGAAGAGCGCGCGCTGCCGAATATCTCTCGGCAGCGATCGGGGGGTGATAAAAAAGCAGATTGGACTGTAAAAACTATTGTCCCACACTCCGCGATATTCGCGAAGCAGTCGTGTACGTATGAGCATAGGGCGAACCCAAGGTCCCCGTGTATACGTGTATTTATTTACGCGAGATATACGCGAAAGATTCGCAATCGAGACCCGCTCTCGCTATTACGTTTCTATCGAGCACCGGCTTTGGTTCGCACGGAGCTGCTCGCCCTTGCTTCTCTTCCGTTTACTCCCCTACATGTGCGCAGCTACGCAGGATTTGCGTTCGATATTACACGCATCTCGCATGATTCGAGACGGCAGCAAGCTACGACGTGTACGAACAATGGATTCGGCTCCGAGCGAGTTTCCCCCTTCCAAATTACAATCGAGTGGGCGAGTGAACAAACGAAAAGAACCATACTGGGTTCAGGTTTTGCGAGTAGGCGTTCGTTTTCCTCGCCGATTCATTAAAAAGACACTCGATTGTCGAGCCGAATTAACGAGCTCCCGCGTTATCTGCTCCTAATAATAAGCAGCTTATCGCTCTCCCACGGTTAATGATCGCGTCAGAAGAGCGCGGGAAGGGGGCATCGGCTGTGCGACGAATGACGGTACACACGCGAGCTTGAAATATTACACCTTCCACAATCATACGGTATTTCCTTCCGATGGCAAAAGGACTAAAAGTTGCTACGCTAAAAGTTGAACGAACTCGGGCAGGATGTTGTTTCTTTCCTCCATATTATTCCTTGTAAGTCGAGAGGTATTAATGTTTGGCCATCGCTTGAATAACACACGGCGGGATCAATTTCTTTTTTCTTTTCTTGAATTGACGTACCGTGTCCATCTATCGTCGTCCAACCGCGGTTACAGCGCTAAAGAAATTTTTCGCGCACAAATTGTAGAGGGTCTCGACACTTTGAATAATAATACGCGGAAAGTCTTTTTCCCAGATTTCAATGATTTACAGTGCTTTTCAAGACCATCAAAGTCGCTGAGCAAATGACTCTGCGAATCTCTTTTCACCGACCTCAGGATGAACAATGCAGATTGTACGGAGGATATTTTCCCGCTCGGTTTATCCAAATATTAAAAAAAAAAAAAACTACTAATCATCCGGCGCTTATACCTCTCGTTTCATCGACGCACATCTCACACGTTGCTGTACACACGGCGCACTTGTACGGACAGTTCGGCGAAAAATTCGAGCTGGAAGAGTTCGGAGATCGGCAAAAAAATCGTTTGCCCCGAAATGATTATATTGTCTGCTGCAATAAAATCTTCGGGATGGAAAAACAATGTTTTCCATTTTTTGAGCTTGGACAATCAGAAAACGCTCTCGCACGGTATTATCATCATGTCGCGAACTACACAAATGAGTGTTGGAGAAGGTGCCGTTTTGTTCCAAGCACGCGATATTTCCACCGAAAAACCGTCGGGTGCAGGAAAAAATGGCTCACAGCTTTTGTTTTTTTTTTTTTTTCAGAACTACTCATACTCTGCATCATACTGCACACATCACCGCACGCGCGAGTAAGGAATACATACGTGCTCGCGCCGCACAAAGGGAATAACCCAAGTGCAGAGATGCGCTGCCTTGAGCCAGAATCATTGAGCCGGAACAATGGTATCGTCCCACGACGACGACGACGACGACGACGACGACGACGACGCTGTGCAGGTGCCATTGTTCTTCCCGTGCCCGTATTATCGCCATACGCGTGTCCACATAGCTCTCTCTCTCTCTCTCTGTGCGTACAACGCGTTGTTTCAGCTCGAGCGGGCCGCGTGAATCCGCTATTCGCGCTCGAACGGCGAACCGGGCGACCCTGTCGATGCGTGTGTACCTGTATGTAAGATTCTTTTCTTTTTTTTTTGCTCATACCTTTAGGGTACGTAAGGCGCCGAACAGGGGGTTTTGGAGCTCGGAGCGGGTGCAACTGTACGGACGCGCGGGGATCGGCCGTAGTCGTTGATTGAACTGCATCAACGTCGTGATTGTAATATGTTCTTCTGACTTTTGATCATTCGCGTTGTACCGGATCGTGCTTTCGGTAGCGTCGAGCGAGAAAAAACGCACGGGCAACAAGAGGAGGTTGGGCGCGCGCGAATCGGAAGGGGAACCCCAGGGGCGCGCGGAAAAGAACCGGGGAGAGAGGGACAGCGCAACGTATAATGTACACATTTACACACAGAGCGCCGAGGAGGGGCACAAAGTTCACGGACGAGGGGAGCGATGTGTGCGTGTGTGCGTGTACACGAGTGCCTGTACGACTTGCACGGGTGGGGAGCTCGGGAAGGTGAGATGGACGGCAAGGCCAAGATTATTCCGTCGGCGCGCGACCAAAGACGGTGTCCTGCGCCTCCTGCGTGTGTACGTGTTGCACGCGTGTACCGGGATCTTGTTTCGATGCAAGTCTCTGCGCGAGTTTTTCACGGTAGGGGCGGGAATCAACCTTCGGAGCCGCGCGACCACGGGATCCGGGAAAACGGATTTACGGAGCTCGAATCGGTTGGGGGGGGGGGGTGGGCCTGGAGGGCCGGTTTCTCCCTTTTCCGGAAGGGACCGCCAAGGGGGGGGTGGAAAACAGACGCAGCCGTGCAGAAACAGGGTCAAGGTCGATTATGCGACGTCGATGTAACAGGCGTCGGGGCAGGCGAACCCGATGGGCAGCAGATCCTTTGATCTCTCTCTCTGATGAGGATGGGGAGGTTCGTGCGCGCGCTCGCTAACGAGGGGGGCTTAATGAGCTCGCTGTTGCGACGAACGATAGCGAGAGGGATGATGTTCCTCGGACTCATCGAAATTTACTTTCACCCGTTTGCACGCTCGTACGATGATGATGATGATGATGATTCCGACGGGACGTAGTCACGCGACCTTGAATATATGTTCACCCGTACAGAACTTCGATCGGCCGCACCTGCGATTCGAACGGAGAGTGGGAAACAGGGCGCGCCCAAGATCGCAGCATCGGGGCATCCTCCTGCGCGTCGGGGAAGAAATTTCCAGGTCGACGATCCGACCGTGTCGCTTTGATCGCGCGCGAAGACGCTGCGCCGCAAGACTTTCCGCGGGACGAGCCCGTCCGACCACGATTGACGCTTGATTGTCTTTCCCTCCTGCTGCAGCGAGACGACTGCTCGTTGAATTTCATCACCCTCGACATCGTTTGCATTGTACCAGCCTACACATCGTAATGATGACAAGAAACAAAAAAGAAAGATCTCCCAACCGCGATGCTAACGTTGGATCGGAGCGAAAAAATTGCGAGCGTCGCCGACTTGACGGAAGGAGGGGGAGGGGGAAAAAAAAACCCCGCATCATCGGCGATACAAGGCTGCGCGCGTAAACCGTACACG